>JAJQOW010000973.1:67500-70777 GCA_037975125.1 Latrodectus hesperus | reverse complement strand
ATTTAGACCAGTGTTTCTCAACTGAATTTACTCCAAGGACCGGTAAAATATTTCGGCACGTTCGCGCGGACCGGTAATATTAATAATTTGACCCAATGCACAATTTTTCACAAAGATAAATCATGAAGACATACGTAATTTTTAAAGCATTTTGTTTTTTATAATTTACATTTGTATATTATATACTATTATTGTAATGTAAGTACTGTATCGGTGGTCGGCCTATAAAAGCTGGATATTTCGCGGACCGGTAAATATTTCTTGCGGACCGGCGGTTGAGAAACACTGATTTAGACCAGTGTTTCTCAACTGAATTTACTCCAAGGACCGGTAAAATATTTCGGCACGTTCGCGCGGACCGGTAATATTAATAATTTGACCCAATGCACAATTTTTCACAAAGATAAATCATGAAGACATACGTAATTTTTAAAGCATTTTGTTTTTTATAATTTACATTTGTATATTATATACTATTATTGTAATGTAAGTACTGTATCGGTGGTCGGCCTATAAAAGCTGGATATTTCGCGGACCGGTAAATATTTCTTGCGGACCGGCGGTTGAGAAACACTGATTTAGACCAGTGTTTCTCAACTGAATTTACTCCAAGGACCGGTAAAATATTTCGGCACGTTTTCCGCGGACCGGTAATATTAATAATGTGACCCAATGCACAATTTTTCACAAAGATAAATCATGAAGACATGCATAATTTTTAAAGCATTTTGTTTGTTATAATTTACATTTGTATATTCAACTTACTTATATAATATTGCATCGAGAATAAAAGCACCAACACTTAATTAAAACTCCAAGAAAATTCCAACGTGAATGATATAGTAACAGATTTAACGTGAATGATATAGCAGTAGTAACAGATTTTGTGAGTAACATAGCAACGTAAAAGGACTGCTAAATAATAATAGACTGGTAACGCTGGTGGTACGGCAATTTATGAAACGCGTTTTGGTACATAGTTGCCAGTTTGTTGTATTTTTCATCAAAGATTACATTATTTTTTAAACTAGTAAGCGATTATTATTGTAATGTAGGTACTGTATCGGTGGTCGGCCTATAAAAGCTGGATATTTCGCGGACCGGTAAATATTTCTTTCGGACCGGTACCGGTCCGCGGACTGGCGGTTGAGAAACACTGATTTAGACGACATATTCTGCTTAACTAAAGCCATCAGTATAGGCAATAATAAATTCTACCATCTGCTTTTCCTTATTATTTATCCAATAATCATCTAAAAGCGGTATAAACCGTGTTTTTCAAGGTATTTTAGTCATTTGTGTGTGTGCTCAATTAATTTATAAAATTACTTTGACATTGTTTATTTTTTCTCTTTCACGTTGCATTATTATTTCATAGTATGACTTGTTATATCGCAGTATAATTAGGTAAAAGATGAACTATTTCATTCATTATATATTTTACCTGACTTGTCTAGTTACTTCATGAAATATTAGTTATTCTGACAAATAAAGGAATTTTGTTGTTGTTTCTAATCCCAGATGGTGTAGCTCTGATAATTTGTAACGCAACTAGATTATTTCCCCAAAACAAGAAATAATGAATTCCTTATGATGAAAATTAATTATATATATGTGGCATATGTACCTATATCATATATGTAAACATAAATACAAATTACATATATCCTATTCTACGGCATAAATCATTCCTTATTCATATTTCAATGCATTTCTAAATAACCCACAAAAAATGAACCATAATTTACCTGTCTCGATACTAAATTATTTCTATTAATCAGAAAAAATTGAGACATGATATTGTTCTTTTTACATAGAAATAATATACTGAAACAAATATCCAAATTATGTGAAATTTATATCGTACGTAAGAGAAGATGAGACATCCAAATTGTAAGCATTGAGGCGCATGTGCAAATCATCGGCGACTGCAGTTGAAATACGCAAGTTAATGCGTTTTTGCCCGTAAGCTGTTTAATGGGGTTCGCAGCGTCTTTGGAACATGTTTCTGAGTTCGACCGTGGATGAATGTAGGGTTTGCAGACTATACTACGCAGAAATAGGTTGGAAGAAAAAGCAGATGTGATGTGGATGAAAAATCGCTAGATGCTGAAGAGAATTGCGCCCCATTTCATTACGCCATTCCACGTGAAGACAGACACAGTGTACTGATGACTGGGATGTGTTACTTATCCACATCATAAACCACAGCACAAAAGTTAGAGTCTGTTACGCAACATTCAGTGCCAACTCGTAGCATTCGAGCCCGTTTGCAACTGACCAACAATTCAACAAAGTATGGATTGCGTTGTATACTTTTGATGTTGTTGTTGTCTTGTGCCAGCTAAGCTAACATTATGGGATTCTCCTCTTTTCCAACTGAACCCTATTTTGGTGTGGAGTCCGACTTCTTCAGTACACACATGCCATAGATACCCGTTTAAAGGGTAGGCAACCATTTACAACCCATTTATACAAAGAAAGGGCAAAGATAGGATAGATAGAGAGAGATAGTACATCCACTCTCGAACTGGGATTCGAGCCCAGGACATCCCTATCCGCAGTCAGGCACTCTGACCACTCTACAGGGTGGGTGGCGTATACTTTTGATACAAATCTAAATTCTCTAACGCTGCCAATGGTGTGAAGGACAGTGTATATGGACCATTGTCCTTATTGATAAATACAGCTTTTGCCTGAACACCACAATGGTTCCGATTCGAATCTAGACACATTGTAGTGCAAGACGTCTGAGCTTTTGCACTTATCTGGTCCTTCAAACTGTATTATGGTTTGAGATAATATTAGATACATTATCTAATATTATCATATCTTTAAGCATTGCGCATTGGTAATACATTGAACAGCCAGGGATATATATCTAGGGTATAAGAACCCACAATCCTGCGATATAGTAAGTATATTTGCCATCCTCTACATTTTAATAGGGTTATGCGTGATCACGCTTAGAGTGTAATGTTAGAAAGTTCTTTTCCCGTCAGATTGAATTGCTTCTTTGGCCTGCTTGCTATATCGATCTGTCGCCAATCGAAAAAGATTGAGGGGTGCTTCTGCAACAACTACTGTACCAGATCAACTTTGGTAATACGTGGACAGCTATATTCTAAGGATATATCCAAAGCCTCCTTTATTGTATGCCAAAGCATATAACACAGATTATGGAAATTGATAACCTCTAGATTAGTTATTGACTGTTTGTCTTCATCCATGCTTCACAAGAGATTGTCTTTTAAATTATTTGACCGTTATATTACGT
>JAJQOW010000973.1:0-65000 GCA_037975125.1 Latrodectus hesperus | reverse complement strand
TTTCCATTTCCTTTTATTATATTTTTCCTGTTCGTGATGTCTTTCCATTGGTTATGCAAAATCTTATCGCCAATTCCGTCTTCTGATTTTAGATGACGCATTTTTATTCAGTTCTTTAAATTATTCCGCGCATGCGTTGAGAAAATTACTTTAGCAAACTTTTTACTTGCTCTTTATTCAGAACAAAAGAATTGTTATTGCTTTATTTTAAGTAGCACTTGCTTCCAAAAAATATAATGAGATTCTAAATTTAGAATTTAAAATATTCTAAAAGGAAATGCATTTCTAAAATTCTGATTTCAAAAATAATTTTCTCATAATTTTAGTTCAGAAATTGTGAATTTTCTTTCAGATTTTGTTTACCTCCCTTAAAGTTTTAATACAATTGCATGAATATTATTTTTCCATATTTTAAGATATTTTTTCCTATTTTGAATATAATACAAAATTCAAGTTCATTTATCTGAAATTTTGATCTTATAAATATTGGAATAAATTTCAAACTAAATCTTTAAATAATATTCTTACACTTGAAAATATTTATTAAATTTCTAATATGTAGTTAATGTCTGTCTACTATAAATTTTAAATCAAACTTCAAAATTTTATATATTTTTGAAATTTAAAATTTTTAAAATCAAATAAGTGTGATGAAACTGTGTTAATATTTAATTAATAAGAAATATTGAATTTAAAAATTAGGTACGGGATATTTATTTGAAACAATTTTTATGCCCAACACTTATTGACCCAAATATTGACCTAGCCTCTAAAATTTACAGAACAACATGTTTTTTTGAAGCTCCTCATAAAATGATGACATTAACAATAACATTTATAGCTTCTATAAATAATAAAAATGAGCTTGCGGAAATTTATGCAAAAATGCTTGTTATCATTTTTTATCAGAAAAGAACAGGTATATATGAATGCAAGAAAAATATGTAAACATAAAATTTTCGTAATCAAGCGTGTAAGTTTTGTTGATTTTCGACTTTTATCATCAGATTCGTTGGCAATTGTCAGTGGGGGCCTGCAATGTCTGAGGGAAGTCGTTTGACTAAATTGTTAAGGAAGGGGGTGGATGAATGGATGAAAATGGAGATGCCACTGGGTGATTCTATTAAGCGTTTTAATGTGTCTCCTGTGTGGTTCACTGTCTTTGGAATCAATATCTAACTGAAGTTTATGTGTGTAGACAGGTTGAAAGATAACCATAAGCTGCAACTCTTGCAGAAGACATTTTTATAGCTCTTAATGGAGAAGACATCTTTTTTATGCCAACTTGATGCATAACACTCTCTAGCATTCGGGGAGAAGAATATCCTTTTATTCAGTGCAAAGGCGCCTTCACCATGCTGGTCCCTATGCAAAAGAACCGTTTGTGTGTATCCTCACCAGTTGACATTGAACACCCCCTTTACCTTTGGAAAGAATACACGTTTCTTGACCAGACAGCTGTATTCCTCTTTCCTTTTTACAGCCGAGCCCAGATTCACACGGTAGTGAGATTCAGGAAGTGTGCTGATCTGGAGGGAACAAAGCACCCCATATAACCAATCCAACTCTGTGAAAAGACGCAGTTACCGCGGTGATGGAATAATGATTTTGATTGGCTTCGTACTCGATGGTCACATCGACTTGCAAGTGTTCCAGGGAGGAACAGAGACTGGTGTAAGATATGGGGATGAGGTCCTGGATCCACGTGCTTGTGCAATTCGCAGTGAATTCATTCTGATGGCCATTCAACTCCCGACCTCACTGAGTTGTAGTTATTTAGGAATATCTTGAATGTCTTGGTTTGGAGTGAATGTGTGGAATGGCAAGCTCAGTACCCACACCTAAAACTCGTAGAGCACCTGTGAGAATAAATTGGAAGAGATGTTGCTTCTTTAAATCCTCCTCCAAAGTCTGTAGGAGAGCTGAAAAACAGCTTACTACAATGCTGGACAATTGCTATGGACGGATAACATTATCATCCATAGCAACTACAAAATGAAAGGAAGCAAAATGTGGAAAATTAGAATAAGAGCGGGATATAGTAAGAAGAAGTATGAGTATACAAATTGTTTTCCACTTCTGTTCATCACGTGATAGCGTTCATAAGAGCTTTAAAGGTTTTGACGCGTGTGGACAGTTGTTGATTCAAGTCAAAGTTTTACACGAAATATTTAATAGACGAACTTGAAATTTTTGGCATGTCTTCCCGACATCACTTAGATGATTTTATGCGTGGCCGAATTATTGGAAAGATCGAAGAAGGGCGAAAAATAACAGGTGTTGTCAGGGAGTTCGACATCACTCACAGGGTTGTATCACGGCTGTGGAATTCATTTAAAACTACTGGAATGTGTAGTAGGCGGCACGGGGGAGGTCGTATTAGAAGTACGATGCCTGCAGAAGACAGATGTATCGTCCTATCAGCAAAAAGGAACAGGCGCACCACAGCTCAGTAAATGGCAAATCAGTTTCTTGCTGCCTCAGAAAAGCAGATCTCCCAAAAAACTGTTGCCAGACGTTTGAGGGGAGGAGGACTATACGCCAGCAGACCTGTTGTGTGTGTCCCATTGACCAGACAGCACCGTACTGCCCGTTTGCAATGATGTCGTGAGCATCGCAATTGGACTGAACATGACTGGGCATGCGTACTATTCTCAAATGAGAGTAGGTTCAGTCTGTCATCGGATTGTAGACGCCAACTGATCTGGCGCAAGAGTGGTACTGCTTATCGTCCAGAAAATATCCAGGAAAGGGACCGATATCCGACATGCAGTGTCATGCTGTGGGCTGGCATCATGTACAATGGCCGTACGCCCCTACATGTGGTTGTGAATGGGACTATGATGGGCCAACGATACATTAATGAAGTTAACTTCCTCATGTTCGCCTTTTCTGTGGTGCTGTCGGTGATAAATTTGTTTTATGGACGACAACGCAACATTTCATCCAACACTCACTGTTCAGGATTGTCTAGACAGCGAGGGTATTCAACACCTCGTATGGCCATCACGTTCTCCAGATCTAAACCCGATTGAAAATGTGTGGGATGCTTTGGGGAGGCAAGTTGCTGGTCGAAACTATCCTCCGACAAAAAAGAACACCCTCATATGTGCACTCCCAGCAATTGTCCAGCACTGTACGTGTTTGGACTTCGCTTCCCATTTCGATAACCGACAACTTAATTGACAACATAAAAATTCGATGCCGCCAATGCATTCAAGCTAGAGAGGGACATATTCCTTATTCAATAACAAAAATTCCTGTGACACCTTGCCACATAACTATTTTTTTTCCTAGAATGTACTTTTCCAGAGAGGTTATTGTAAATCTTTATGCGTTTTTCTTATATAAACTTCTATATTGCAATCAGCACGTACCTGTTTTATGCACAAATCATAAAAATGTGGTGTTTTTACGTTCACATTTATTCACTAAGTAATTTGGCTAAAAACACCGGTTATTTAGTAACTTTTTGAGGCAAAGTTACGTATTACCCAATATCAACTAATCTTTTATTTGGTCAAAAAAAGCTTTTATGTGATTCAAAACTGATATACTTTTCTTAAAAGTTGTGTGGAAACTATATTTTGTGTACCAGTGCTACGAATCTCGGTGATCGAATACTGTAACCGTTACATAAAAAAGACAATTAAAACTAAAAAATGGTTAACTTATTAAAATTAGTGTAAGAATAAATATTAAAAAAATACTTTAAAAAAAGTGTCTTATTTATATAGTAGCCTTCTTATAAGATTTGTTTTCTCACAAGACATGGTGGAACGAAAGGAGTTGAATCCAGGGAATTTTAGTTTATGGCAAACTTAAAAAATATAAAAGTAAAAAAAATTAAGTAGCAGATTTGGCTCTATATCGTACGTTTGATGGTATTTGACGACAAAATTGGTGACATGAAGGAAAATTTACCAAATAACTTCTCTGACGGATACTTTAAAATTATTCTGTAATGTAAGAGTTATTTATTTACCGCTCATACTCTTGCATACAAGAGAAAATAAGACAAGGACAAGCAGCTAAACATAGACTCAAATAAACATCCAAGCCAGAGGTAAAATTTAAACCGCGAACTGTAGAGCCAAATTCCAGAACTCTACGTTTTTGTCTTCATATTGGTATCTCAAAGATAAGCAAAACCTATATGTTAACGTTAAAGTATATAGTTCAGTTATTTCATAGAATATAAGCTATTTCATGAAATAACTAATCAAGTCAGTTAAAAGTATATAATACGTTAATTATATATCGATTCTGTGAAATAACTAATGACAATACCTTAAAGTGAAAAATTAAATCATTTCCAAATTATTTTATAGATTAATTTATCCTAAATTGTTAAAATCTCTAGAAAAATACCATTATTCTTGGGATAGTTAATTGATACATAGTATGGAAAGCACACAGGTGATTTATACTTTAAAAATGATGCCAAATACTCTGCTTGGATTTTGCGTCTAAAAGCAATGAAAAAACATCATTCCAAGTCAGCTATAAGCGATTCAAATCTGACTAAAAGAAGCTGGAGCCGGTTCAAAGAGCTTTCCAGGGGCATATTTCATTCTACAACACCTTTAAAAATCATTACTCTATAGAAAAATCTAGTTAAATTGTAGAATTTAATAACTTTAAGTACTTTGACTCGTCGAGTTATGTCATGAAAAATATAATATTTCTATGAAACTGTCGATTTTCCTTTCACTAGCAATTTATATATACTTTCCTGCCTTTCAGGAGAAATGACATTCGATTGAGTATGAAGTTTGTGGTATTTTGGTTATTTTCCGTATAAATCTATGTTTACTGTAGTCTTACTTTATTTACTGTAATATGGTTGAAATTCTATCCTGTTGTCTAACTTTTAAGACGTGGTGGAAATTCTTTAGAGCCTATTTGTCTATTGTCTGTATATTTTAAATGAGAAAAAAATATCTAACTTTAACTATATCATACAAAATTTTCGTAGTGTTAACTTTCCACATTTAAAATCATATAAAAAGTACTATAAAATACGGTTAAAATAATCGTTTTCGTATAAAAATGTCGAAACAATAATTGAATTTAATGTGGCACATTTTTTCTCCAGTACCAGGTCACATGTTTTATCACCTTTCAGCACTACAAGGAACTAAAACGATAACATTTTGATACAGTAAAGTTCCCAGTGCTAGATCCACTAAAAGTGGGAGGGTCTTTGTCATTTAGAAGCAAGTAGCGAGCAGAAGACCCTATATACTTGATCTATTACCCTCAAAGATATGATTTCACATGGAAGGCATTGCAACCACGATCAATTTTTTCGTGCTCCATCTGCAATGAGTGAGCATGACGGATCTTCGGTTGGATCAAGATTCGAACTCACTGTCTCCTAAAACGAGAACAACGAGCTAATGAATCAGGCCAGCAGGGCCTCTAACGGGGCATTTGCTTGGCAATCATGCTTAGCGAAATAGGATCGTTAGATAAAATGTATTTTTTTATTTTGATAACCTAGATCTTTTATTCCTAGAAATGGAAAACTTTCCAAACCTTGATGAGTAATGAAAAAAATAAATGAACAAATTGAAATAAAAGAGAAAAAAATCTGCGGAAAGATGGAAAAAAAAATTTTGTAGATGACATGGGGACTAATTCGAAGACTTTAAAAGTAGAATTTATCATAATGTAAATACTGTAGTTCCTACTATTCACGCAACATTCATGGTACAAAATTGTTTTATTAGCAATATTAAGAAGCTTCAAATATGATTTTTACTGCATGATTGCAAGCTGCCGGGCAAATGGTTAGCTCTCTTGTCCAGCAGTTCGTATTTTCATTTCGGTCATGGATGTTTGAAATAATCGAGACCCACTTTAAACCGCAGGTGCTGTTCTAATTAACACTTGTATGCAAAAAATTAGTGTGACAAATAAACCACTGGATTATGCGATCGATAGAAGCCATAACTGCAGCATTTCTGGAAAGCCAATGTGGCAAAATGAACCGGTAGATGAGTTTTTATCTGAAATATCTTCTATTTTATAAATTTTTAAAGATATTTTTGACACGCACTTTAATCAAAAATGTATAGAACATTAAATGTAACTTAAATAAGTTAAATTTTTAAAATAAAACAATATTATTATAGATTTTAAGTGCGTAATGCTTGGTTTAATTTGACAAATAATAAGTATATCATGTAAAATATTTGATACCTCCTAACAAATAGTCAAGTGTCAGAATATTTAAGAACTTTTTAGACTTCCAGTTGAACTTTTATCAAAAATTGGGTCACATATTTAAGTGCCGCAGAAAGAGAAACAAACATTTTAGGAATCTGCTTTTGGACAGATGTCCATGCATACATATATAGTTGTACAAGCGTTCCACGGGTTATATATTAAGATTAATGGGTTTCGATTACTCATTACTCATCTATCACCATGCCCTTCGCCATATTGAGACACGGTCTAGAAACGAGGCTCAATATTCAAGCTGGCAATTTCATTTCTACATCCACGCCACACCAGTGGAAGGACTTCGGACGTCAATGATGAACAAGGACATGCCCTCTCTCCATGGACCTCTAACAATTGACGAATAATGGCATCACCCTCCCAACGATACTCTCACTCACCAAGGAGCGTGATGCTTCATTTTGATCTTACAGGCATGAAGCCACTGCGGCTGTTTATAAAGAATGCAACATAGTCTCGATTCTGCAATAGCGAAGAAAATCCAAAGCAAAACATTTTTTCCCTATTCATCAAGTTGTTCAGCAGAGAACTGTCTTCAGCTTCAATCCCTACATCTGTGATTTCAGTTCTCGCTAAAGATGCTTAAGTTCATCTCATGCCTAGAGTGGAAAAGATAAACTCTGTCGCAATGACCATTTTTGTAAAAATGCAACAGATTATATATATATATATATATATATATATATATATATATATATATATATATATATATATATATATATATATATAGTATAAAATTAATTACATTACCCTGCATGCTAAAATATGTATGCTCGTTTTTTATACAATAGACATGGCTTATTTGCTAACATAAATATCTTTTATTTCACATAAAAAATTTCATTAAAAAAAACTGCCTTTAACATGAATTCGAAACTTATTGCTATTTTGAGATATGCTTAGGTGGACTTTTTCACAATTGGTGACATATTCACGCTCTATTAAAATATTCCAAAATTTAAACCATCTTTTCTTTCCTGAAAGAGAAAAAAATATTCGTTGCATTCATTGAACATTAAATATAAAGTTAAGATATCTTGTTACGCTTCTGGGTGCTTATTTCTGATGTCTGAATGTCTATATATATATATATATATATATATATATATATATATATATATATATATATATATATATATATATATATATATATATAGATAGATAGATAGATAGATAGATAGATAGATAGATAGATAGATAGATAGATAGATAGATAGATATAGAT
Source organism: Latrodectus hesperus (assembly GCA_037975125.1). Taxonomy (NCBI): domain Eukaryota; kingdom Metazoa; phylum Arthropoda; class Arachnida; order Araneae; family Theridiidae; genus Latrodectus; species Latrodectus hesperus. The sequence goes on along the minus strand of JAJQOW010000973.1, from coordinate 57,526 downwards.
AGATAGATAGATAGATTTATTCATTCATTGTCGTGTGCCAGCTAGGCTGCCAACATGGGGTGCGCTGCTCCACTTTTCCAACTGAACCATATTTGGTGTGGAGTCCGACTTCCTCTGTACACACATGCCATAGGGACCCGTTTATAGGGTAGGCAACCATTCACACCTCATTCATACAAGGAAAGGACAAATAGCATAGCATAGCGAAGTGGCAGAACCCCGGACTTTACCAACTGGTTATCGGGTTATGCCCTACCATCTCCGAGAGCCTTCCGTAACATTTACGGGGGCCCACTTACGACCCAGCCTTTGAATTCTTTAAAATTATAGTCCCATTGGTAGAGCTTGAAAGCCTACAGACATCCTAGCGCAGTAGGTGTCTGCATCACAGTTCAGTTACATGATTGAAACTAGTTATTATAAAATTTAGTGAAAATACTATATTAAGAAAAAGTAGGAGTAATTACAGGAAAAGTAAAGAAGGAGATATACAATCTTAAATTAATAACAATTTACATGAATTGACAAAACATTACTGTATCATATTTCTTGAAGTATTGAATTTAACTCTTGAAGTATTCAATTTAACAAAATAACTATACTATTATGAACAACATATTTTATGTATACAGAATTAAATGAAAGTATAATTATATAGAATTATTATGCAAGCTTAGATGACACTATTTACAAGATTTAATTTTTTTTATACATTTGACTCAATTAACATATTAAGTCATGATGTTATGGAGCACTAATAATTGGTATAAATTACTCGTGTTCATTATTTCCTTTAAAATTTTGCATGAATTTACAAGACATTAATGCTACATATTACTTAAAGCATTAGTTTTAACAGTTAAAATAATTACACTATTATGAACATCATTATATATAGACAAATATTAATATAAGGAAATGAAAGTATTATTGTTCATCTGATGAATTTGATGATGAATAAAGTTCATCATCTGCCATTGTTGATGAATGTACAGGGTAACGGCGTAGTGTGAGTCCCTGTACTATTAAGAATTTGATTATTTGAATTATTTTTTTTGTCTAAAACCGTCCTTTAGACAAAATTTCACCAATTGAAGATCTGTTTGACTATGGTGCCTTTTTATGTGGAGGAACTTTGTAAATGGTGATTTCACTATGTAGTGAAGGGCAGTTGCAAAATCACCGCATTTGCAGATGTTCGAATTGGATTTGCCAAATCTTGCGAAGTATTCAGGGAAGGGTCCATGATTCGTTATTAGATAGTTAATAAAAGGGTTTGAGATGAGGAACTCTGTGGAGACTGTTGGAAGTAAATGGTGGGTGAACCTACCATTTTGCGATGTCTCCCATGTTCTTTGCCATCTTCTGATGGTTCTCTTATATAGGAGAAGTTTTAGGAAGGAGCTTGGTTTCGGCAGATTTATGATCGACACTTCCTCATTGGTAGCAGCTTCTTTTGCTTCTTTGTCCGCCAAATCATTCCCCCAATTGCCCACGTGTGCTTTAATCCAGCTTAGTTGGATTCTGCATGGTGTGTTTGCGTAAAGACACTCCTGGATATCACGGATGAGTTGTGATTTGTGCACTGGGTTGAGCAATGATAGGAGAACAGACTGGCTGTCAGTCCATATTGTTGTCGGGGATAATTTATTGGTAATTACGTATTTTACCGCTTCCCAGGAAAGGACAAATACAAGATAGATAGAGAGAGTAAAGACTTCCATGCCCGAACCGGGATTCGAAACCAGGACCTCCTTATTTGTAGTCAGGCACGCTGACCACTAGACAATCTGGTCGGCAGATAGATAGATATATAAGGTTGGTATAAAATTTCTTTTGATAAGCTTTAAAGTCTTTGTAACATTTAATATTTTAGAATTTTTTAAATTATTTTTTATTTTTATTTTTTTTTAATCAACGAGCAGATTTGTGAGAGAATTATCTCAAAAAAGGCCAAATTCTTCCCTAGAGAAAATAAATTATATAGCAAATGTTGTTTCTTTCGGTACGGCTTTCTGAATGGATGGCAATAGCTTTTTCAGCCATGTGCTCTTTATCACTGAAATCCATCTCAGGGAGAAATATACATTTTCTTCCCCTCGAAAATGATCAATTTGGCAATATAAAGTTCCATTTTCTGAAAAAGCACTCATCCTAGTTTATCTGCTGGAATTGTGCCAAATTAAACACTGGGGATATACGCAAGTTTTAAAATATTGCTTTGACAAACATTCCCTGGATGATGGATTGTATTTTAAAATGAAAAAGGAACCAAATTTTTTTTTAATGTTAGACCTCTGGTTATCATTACTTGATTTCTCAAGGTAAGTGATCGTTAATGGATAATTTAGGTTTCAGAAAAGGGTGGGGGAAGAAATGCGATAGGGGTTTTAGGATAATTATAATCTGAAAATGGTTTTACAATCGAAAATATCATGTTTCTATAGCTCTTTAAGAAACATTCGAATTTTTATCAGAGTTTAAAAAACATATTATATTCGAATTTGTCATATATTTGCACATTTTTTCAGCACTTTTGTCTTCCCTTAATCTCCATCTATTAAAAAAAATATTTAATACTGGATATCTGTTCCAAAACGCCTTATTAAAAACCTAAAAACGAATTCTAAAATGCATAATTAGAAAATAATAAGATAATAAATAAAATAATAAGATAAGAATATTTTTAATGTTCGCTTAAACAAGGAAATAGAATTAAGATTCAAAAGAGATTGTTCACAGTTATTGTAATTGTTAATTTAGAATTCTATTGATTAATGAAATCTTTAAAAATTTAAATCGTTCTTGCTGATTTAAATTAATTTTAATTAATAATTTCTCTAAAAAACACTCCATAGTTTTCATGGTCGGTGATTCAGATGTCTTATTGATTTATTCCTTCTCTCTCAAAAATAAAGCACTTCTTCACTGAGACAAATGATAATAGCGCTTTGATGATTATGCCTGGATGTTTCAAGAACAATTCTACTGCAACTCTAGAGTAACACAGTTCCTACTAATCCAATCAACTCGGAATTTCGAAAATGTTAGCTTAACTTTAGTTGCCAAATGTCTTTAAGACGCTGAAATACCACCAAACCACCTCATGTTTTTTAAAGACTCATTCCATGCACCTTAAACATTATTTTTTCAAAATAAATGTTGTTCAGGCGATTATTTCCCAAATCAAACGCAGCAAAACAATTTGTTCCCAAATGTAGCCAAGTCACAAAAAATTATCGATAAATGTTGCCAAGCTTATTTCTCAATTTTGAAGGTAGCTATTTTCACAGAATAAGCATGATTGAGGCAATAATTTCACAAATGAAACTCTAAAAACGCCACACTACAGACATTTTCTCGTATTATTAAATTAGAAATCGTTAAGTAGAACAATAAGTCATTTATACAAATATTTACATTATTTGCATTTTTTTTGTATTAATGCATTTATAAAATATTTTATAATATTTTATCTTTTCCGACTCTCAATTTCAATCCTCGCTATCGAGAGAGAAACGGAAAGTCGTTTTAGATTTCCCTAAATTTACTTGAATCTGTTTTCCTAACTGTTTCATTGGTTTGTTTCCGATTGCCGACTAATATTTCTACCAATCACTTGGAAACATGGAAGATATGTTCAAATAATCAATTCATAAATCATGTTCTTTAAATCAAGGCAGATATGCTCAAGAGTTAACATTTGAAACGTTATTCTTTCCTCTACATCTCCATACCTTTGGAAGAACTCACGGCATTATTCACAGAATAAACACATGAAAACAAAATGAATCCTACTGGAATTGCTACGAAACTCTAATTGTTGTTCATTGGATTGTTTACATTTTAATGAGGATAAAGATTAATCAACATGATATCAAGATCATAAATATGCTAGTTTAAATTTTGATAATTTATTTCTTATAATTAATTTCGGCATATTTGCTGCCTAATAAAAGTTGTGTTCTATGATTAACATTTATTATTTGATCAAACGGATATGCATACTTTTGTGTCAACATTTCGCACAGAATGGTACTGTTTGTGTATAGCTCCCTCTGAGAAGTCTATTCGGTGGTGGTTGCTATAGCAACAAGCGTTGCCCATTTCAAATGGGAACAATATAGGCTGGCAATATTTAATGAAGTATTTCGCATTGTTCTAAAGCAATCCAGTAAGCCAAAGTTAGTACTCTTCTTATGGTTCCTCGAGACAAAAATAGATCTGTTTTTGTTTCCACGGTAAATGACAGTTTCAAGCAAATTAGCAAGACATAATTTCGTTGGAAACACACACAGTACTTATTATTTGAAGAACATTCAATAATTATTTTTAATGTACTACATTTTTACTGGTGAACTTTTAACAGATCTTGGAAAAATAATTTATTAAAGCCACTATATGTGCTATAGAAAAATAATTCTTTTAATTACTTACTATTCACATACATCCTAGAAATTAATTTATTGCTTTCGCTCAACAATTTCGCAACGAAAACTCGTTCATCAGAAATCATCAGAAGTTCATCAGAAATCTTAAATAATGTGTATCTAAAGTTGTTACACGAAATGCAATTTCTCATTGGCTTCAATAAGCAAAACACGAAAAAAATGCCCTCGATGCTGAAGAAAACACAATTTTCATATTCAACTTTTCCTGCGTTCGAATGTTCTTTCTCCTGAAATATATTCTTTGAGTATTCCAAATCTTCTCCCTTCACACTTAAGCCATCTGCAGTGGTCTTTCGAACACATCGTGGGAAATGCGTCTCGTGGTTCTAGCAAGCAGAATAGTTGTGAATGCGCTTCCTTTTATTTCTTTTTTTAACTCTATTCCTCTCCCCTCGCTCATATTTTTTCACCAAGTTGACTTCTTATTTCTGATCGTTTTTTTCCCTTTCGTTATTGTAGAACAGATTCTACAAGATTCGCTCGGCCGATGATGTTGTTTTATTTCTTTTTCCCAAGAAGAATTTTTTAACTTGAAATAAAAATGCATATTTTTACAAATTTCTTGGTGGGATTTGTAGATTTAGCTATGAAGCACCTGAATTCGCAGGCTTATGTTGTGAATGTTCCGTCTGTTTTTTGGAGAAATTTCTGTTAGGAAACATGGAATTGTTTTTTTTCTTTTACTTTTCACGAGGACACTGAGGAGCGAAAAAAATTGAAAGGATGTACGTGATGTTTCCTTGGTGGAAATCTGTGTTTCATTTGCAGAAAGTTTCAGAAATGGCGAAGCTATTTTATTTCCTAGTTTACACATTTATTTTTGGAAGCGAAAAAAGAATTATACTTTAAGCTATTAAAATATTTTAACATTTTTTGGGTTAAATATATTATATAATGGATATGTATTGTTAATTTTTTAAATAAAAGGAAAATTCTATAAAAATTTAATTCATTTTTATAGTAAATGCTTAGCGACTAATACTAGAAAAATTAATTTTAAATTTAAAACAATTTTTAATTCTACTATTCTTTCCTACAAATGTGGGCATTAAAGGAACCGCGAAGGACTGGTAGAACAGCAAGTTATTTTGGGATGATCACCAATGCTAATTTTTATGACCAATACTTATTTAAAAATATAGTGTTTTACCACCGATTATCATCATAAGAGAAAGAGAGGCAAATGAAACTGTAAATGTCACCCCAGAAAATTCTAAAACGTCTGCTTTACAAGATAGTAAATGTCTCAGAATCAAAATTTATAAATTTTATGTTACTTAAGAAAAAATCGCAACAAAATTTCTACAAATTTCAAAACAGAAAAGTAAATTTTCAATATTATTGGGATTAAAAAAAATGTTTTTAATTGTGACGCTTATTTACAAACTGCTGATATCATTTTTAATTTTCAGTGAATTATTTGTAGAAGAATTATTTAGTACTATTAGGGAAAAGATCGTCAATGTTTGGTTTTAAAGTGTAAAATAGAAAGATTTATCATTATGCTATACTCTTCCTTAATTAAATAATACTGCAACAAGTTACATCCGAATCTAATGTAAAATTTTCAGAATAATTTTAAAATCTTCCTCAGAATAATCTCCAATTCCAGAAAGATCATCGAAATAAAATAACTGTCATCATTTTGATTGAAGTTTCAGTGAACCAACAGCATTCAATAAACTAACATTTTTATAATGAAAGCAATTTATAAAGGTGAGTAACGTAAAATATCACGAGATGCCATCAAACAAATCACGAAGAAATAGCAAATGGCTCTGAAAAAAATGGCGACATCTTGGCTGATTATTCCGTCGCCAAGAGTCTCAGCTTGCAGAGGTCACCGACTGGTGCACAGTGAGACTCCTTAATCGTGCTAAGGTCATGCCACCCAAGTATTTACAACCTCATAAATGTCGCATCCATGAACGAAAACAAAAGTGAAAATCTAGTTTCTCGTCAGCGTAACCTGGCGAAAAGGAGATGACCTGCAGTCACTGGTTCAGAACCCGCTTTTGGCATCAAATCCGTGCTACTGTTTTCATCCTCCTTTTTCCCACGATTATTTTACTAACGGATATCATCAGTGGCATAACTACTTCTAACCGATTGTCTCACTTCCACAGCCCCAGGCTAAGGGAACGATCATTTGTCAAAGAGGTGTTTCCATTGGAAGTACTTTATCAGAACACTAGCATTCGATGCAGGATCTGGTGACAAATTTCTTTATCAGTTTCGATTTTTCTTGTAAAGCCATTTATGTTATTAGAATAAATAAACCATTTATATGATGCTAATTTTTTACCATATTGGAATTCGTTAACATATTCTTGCTGAAAAAACAGCAAATCATAAATCAACGGATACATTATTCAGATTATATTGCAATGACATACTGAACAACGGACCCGTCACTTGTGTCATATTATTAGAAAATACTTAAAGAAGAAGATCTCTACATTTATTTAATGGTGAGAACTTAAAAATAAATATTTACAAAGAAATCATAATTTTAACTCAGTTGTTAAAATAGAACTCACTGTTTTAAATAATTTTAAAAGAAAAATGTTATAGAGTCAAAACTTATATAATTTTTTACGCCGCCCAACTTGTCTAGTGGTCAGTGTGCCTGACTGCGGATAAGGAGGTCCTGGGTTCGAATCCCGGTTCGGGCATCGATGTAATTTCTCTCCCTATCTATCCTGTCTTTGTCCCTTCCTTGTATGAATGAGGTGTGAATGGTTGCCTACCCTCTAAACGGGTTCCTATCGCATGTGTGTACTGAGGAAGTCGGACTCCACACCAAATAGGGTTCAGTTGGATAAGTGGAGCAGCGCACCCCATATTGCCAGCCTAGCTGGCACACGACAACAACAACAACAATGTACGTACAGTACTATGAATGAAAGTCATTGCATACTGAACATCTTGGTTCAGTGTAAGCTGTTTCAACAATTTCATACGTTTTCCGGCTGCCAAATGTCACATACGCTTGACAGAAAGAATTTGCATGTGGTCACACTAGGATTGATGCTCTATCCACATTAAAAAGCTTCAAATCCGACAAATGCTTCACTAGCTGATGGTCTCGTGTCTGCTTTCACTTGGACTGTCAAAATCATCTTTTTTATCGACACATTCAATAAGTTTACCATTATTTGCAATTTGAAATTTAAGATCTGACTCATTATTCATTCTCATATATTTTCCTCACTAACTTCTGAACATACAAGAATTTTCAAAGGAATGAGTCTATTGTTGTTGTTACTAATGACACTTGGACAAGCCAAGCTCGTTATGCCTCGGTTATGCGAATTTAAGCCAATTGGGAGCGTCTTTCGTTTAATCAGAGCACCATGAAGGTAAAAGTACGACTTTTGCTCTTCAAATCCTCCGATAGATGGCAGCACCAGAGTACCTACTCCCTTAATTTTGTCATTATCTGTAGGGGGAGTAAATTTCTCCAGACCATTGCACCCATGGTAACTTCTCAGCGACCGACCACAGGACTTTCGATTCCACAGGTTTAACGAGTACGTATATCGCATGTACTCGGTGGGACTTTGGCGGCACTGGAAATTGAACCCCACCCTTCCGGATGGAAGGCCAATACCCTAACCATTAGGCTACCACGGCCCTCTGAGAATGTATCTGAATTCCTCAAGTGACACGTCTCTTTGTCTTATTCTCATCTTCTCACTTCTCTTACATTTCCTTTTCTTGAGATTTTTTCTATTTCTCATATTCCGTCTATCCTGACTTCTAATTTATTTTTCAGTGAAATTCTCTAAGTGATTCGGATAGACGAAGTTCGGATAATTGAGGATCTACTACAGATGTTTTTCCATAAATCAAAGCTATAAAAATGCAATTATTTTAATTGCGTAGCTATTTATTTAATTTTTTTTTAAAATATCGCTAAAAATTTGAGCTAGTACTTAAATTATTCTTTGAATTTTACTTCTTCATTCGTTAAAAATAATCACTAAATTTTAATTTTCTAGTTTTCAGCTTTTGTATTTTCTAGAAATAGAAAACTATGCATTTTATTAAACAAAATCTCGTGTTAAAATGAAACTGCACTCAAGTTATATTGTTTATGAAATTTAATAAGTGTTTTCCCACAGTATTGGGGGTCTATAGGAATTTTTAAAATGAAGGAAAATTAATTTTAAAACAGATAAAAGAACCTTGTTCATGTTCTTGATATGTTGAAGTTTCCCAAATTTTAACGTTTTAGCAACTTTTGAACTTTTTTACATGTTCCATTGACATTCACAGAGCTTTTATTTGCTAACATGTCAAACTATTTTTGGTAGATCAATAACTTTATAAATAAATCTAAAAAGTTAAAAATTGTATTTACAAATCTTATGAAAAGGACCCAGGAAAATTTCTAAGTTCAAATATCGACCGGCCAACTTTAAACCTACTTTGACCCGCATCACTATTGAAGGAAGAATTTGAAGAGTCTTATCCTTTAAATTAAACGCTGAAAATGTTATAAAGGGAAGACAGTAATAGAGAAAAATAAGAATGAAAGAAATTCTTTTAAAATTATTCACTTTAATGATACACCTCAATAGTTTTTACACATTTAAAATAATTGAAACATGCTAAAATTTTCACGGAATTAAATATTCGAATTAAAACATTTTTTTTAATATGGCTTTATTGGAAAAAAATTAATCCATTGAAAATGGCAAACCCAATACAGAAAAAAGTCTGGGTTAGCATATAAAGGAATACAAGAGAAATAATAAACAAAGTTTCAAGCAGGCACGTTATGCTGGAGTTCAAAGAGATGGGTCCTGGCTTCCCAGGAAAGGTGACACAGGTCGCCCCTCAACTGGACATCGTTGTTTAATCCTTTACATGAAATAAGATGTGCAGCATTCAGGGTGCCTTCACCACAAATATGACAGTCCTTAGAGTTGAGGCAACCTAGTCTTTGTAAGTGTTCTACTAGCCAGTCGTGTCCTGTTTTCATTTTGAAGGAAGCCAGCGCTTCCTTTCTAGGTTTTTGGCAGAATTTAGGCCAGTCTTTTTGTATGTCTTCCCATGCTTTTCCTCTGGAACGATCAACAAGAATGTCATTCTGAAGTTCCTGTACTTTTATCTGTGCTACTTTCTTTAGGGCTTCAATGGGTATCGGTAAGGGCTCCTGTGGCAGTTCGGTGCCAATTTTGGCAAGGGCGTCTGCTTTCTCGTTTCTGTTGATTCCCACATGTGAGGGAATCCACTGGAATACTATGACTTTATTCAAGCTATAGAAGGAATTAAAACATTTAAATCTCAAACAGGAATCTTCTCAAATATTTAATTTCTGAAAAAAATCAATATAAAAATGAATAATTAAGGAAATTTAAAATTTTTATTTGAAAATAATAAACGCCTAATTTTGAAAAACAAAGAAAATAGTAAGGAGTATAAACATTTTTTTTTATTTCGGAATAATGAAATTCAGAATATTAGTGTTAAATACTAAATAAAAATATAGGATTATTATTTATTAGTAGGACCATTTATTAAAGATTTTTTCCATCTTGATTTTTTTGACCATTTATAAAAGAAGAAAAGAAAGAAATAATAAAGTAATATATTTTATAATAAATGTATGTATTATACGGGAAACAAAATATATCTCTTATAATTTCTTTTAAAATATTATTGAACTTATCACTAAAATATTACTGATTTATGAACTCCTCATATTGCAGATCTAAATCTTTGCAGAGCATTTGCAGAGCATCTCCTCATATTGCAGAGCATTTGCAGCATTTTATTTGCTATACTCCATCGTTCGACGTTATACTGAAAATTTAATGTAATTGAAGATGATGTGGTTTTAGCAAACATTTATGGAGTCCAGTGAGTGACCCATGCGTTTTAAGATTTCTAAGATTGTATGTATGTACATATATATATATATATATATATATATATATATATATATATATATATATATATGTGTGTGTGTGTGTGTGTGTGTGTGTGTGTGTGTGTGTGTGTGTGTGTGTGTGTGTGTGTGTGTGTGTGTGTGTGTGTGTGTGTGTGTGTGTGTGTGTGTGTGTGTATTCAAAATTATTTTAATTTCGAACTATTATTTTAGTAGTTCTATTTTTGATTATTCCTTTACAATTCTTTTCTATTTATAATAGTATTATTATTTTAATCAAAAAGATTTAGTTTTGTTTTATTCATCTTTGATTAAAATGAGAGAAAATAATTATGTGATGACAACAAAAATGAAGCAAAACTCTTCAGAAAATAAATTTAGTATCACAATTTCTGTTTGCAAATAATGGACAGAAATTTAAATTGTCTAGACACAGAAAATATACTCAAAGCTAAATAAAATACTCCATAACTTATCTTTTCACTACATCTACGTTTATTTAAAATAAATTTTAAGATGGCCACACATCTTTAAAATACAAAACAGGTTTCGAAACATTTTGATGTGTGTTAAAATAAAATAAAAAAAAGTCCGATTTATGAGCTTTGCGAAGCGTAGAGTTATGCATATGATATTGATTGGGTGCTATTTTCGGATGTGATCCTTCCTCGCCTGCACTTTTGGCTTCTATTATCAACGTTTTCGTTAAAAACCTGTGTAAGTTGTTTCAATTCATTTTTCGCCAAGTAATTCCATTAATTATAATTAATAGGGCTGCTAATGGAGAAAAGTCTTTTTTCCTCGAAAATATTTATAGTTTGCTTAATCTTTTTTTTAATAAAATATTCGTAAATTTCTACGACTGGTTCTTTTTGAAAACACTGAAAACTATTTTTCGTTATTGATTTACTTGCGGAACTGGTATTTTTACTTTAACTTTATGTTTAGTTAAATACTTTGGAAATCTGTTCACGTAAAAAAAATCAAGTTATTTTAATTGGTATTAAGAATTATTTGTTTTTGAATGAGTTTGAATGTAAAAGAAATATGCAAAGAACGATGAGAAAGAAAATGATGTTGAATACCCGATGATTATGACTATATTTTAATAAATCAGTATTACTGGGGTATTTTTATTTTTTGCGTCTATTTATGTGTTGTCCTATTAGAAATATGTAGTATGATCTTAACAATAGAGTGTGATTATTGAAAATATCTGTGTGAAAAGAGAAGATAAACATAATATAAATGAGACCTCCAATAAATTTGAATAACTAAAAAATTTCTTTATTATGAAAGCTTATTGTCATATTTGATTGTAAAAATTACCATGTGATGTCCCAAAGATTCGTGAAATAATATTTGAATAATTTTTATTAGAATATTATTATAAAAACTATTCAAATAATATTTGAATAATTTTTATTGTAATATTATTAAAGTTTAGCGTAAAATGACATTATCTTTTAAATAATTTTATTGTAAACAAAGGGTTTCCAATTATTTTTCAATGGTATAAAGCCAGAGAATTCTGTAGTTGTGCAATCTGTGGCAAGTAATGATCTAACTTCTCTAGATTCAAATAAGATTATTATACATATCCATGGTTTAGCAAATAATATTTAATTAATGAAAAATTCATTAAAGAAAGAAATTTACATTGATTTAACTTTGCATACAAGTGGATATTTCAAACAGAACGTCATATATATATATATATATATGTATATATGTATATATATATATATGTATGTATGTATGTATATATATATATATATATATATATATATATATATATATATATATATATATATATATATATATATATATACATACATATATATATATATATATATATATATATATATATATATATATATATATATATATATAATATATATATATATATATATATATATATATATATATATATATATATATATATATATATATATATATATATATATATATATATTGTACCGAGCTCCACGGGTTCGTGTTGATTGAGAGTTGAATAAAGCGACCACTTAATGAACACAAGACTTTTATTCGTAAAAACTTCACTAGATAAACAAAATTCCCGCTGTGACAATCACAATTATACAGCTACAATTCGTCAGATACAATAGGAAATAGCTTCCAATCACAGGTCTCAAATACCTCAGACAGAGAACAACTAGCAGTCACAACTGACCGTCTTCACTCACTGACTGTCTTCACAAAAACTCTACTACTATTCCATGTCGGGCTGCGGTATTTATACCTGACTTGGCGGAGAAATCTACCAATTTCGCCAAGGCTCTGGAAGCTTCTAGGCTATCTCGGAAAATATTGGTCCTAGAGCTTAGGTGATGGATGTTTCCAGAAGTATCGATTTCTCGCCAAGTCGCCAAGAATCTCGCCAACCGTCGCCAAGTCGCCAAGAATATCGCCAACTGTCGCCAAGTCGCCAAATCATTAGGAAATCCGCTTTTAAACTACAACACGTCTAAATACCGCAATTTTTGCCCAAAATGTGAGAATTTCTGATCTGTCTGAGATATTTTACGACAAATATAATCATTATTTACAAATTTGTAACATTGCCCCCCTCTCAAGGACTGCACGTCCCGGGCAGTACAATCCCCTGATAGGAGGCCAAATTTAATATAAAAGAATTTACATTTCAAGAGGATACAGAGCACATTACATACACAAGCAACTAAAAATACAAGAAAATAGAAAAGATTAAAAATTATCTATACTATTTACAAACAGACCATGGTCTACTGATTTTTACTCTACATTACGATAAGGAGCTAATCTATCATAATGTACTACCTTTGGTTTTGAAGCAGATGATTTTCTTATACGAACCACGACGTCGTTCAGTCTTTTTAGGACTGTGTAGGGACCTTCCCAGTTGGCTTGCAACTTTGGAGAAAGTCCTTTACGTCGAATCGGGTTCCACAACCAAACTTTGTCACCTTCTTGGAATTCATGTCCCGTCGCTCTTGTGTCATACCTTGTCTTCATTCTTTCGGTCGTCAGGTTGATTCGGTCTCGAGCGAAGTTATGGACATCTTCAAGACGTGCCTGGAGGTCTCGAAGGTATTCCTCTGGCGATGAAGATGTATCCGGTGGACGACCAAACTGAAGATCACAAGGGAGACGAAGTTCGCGACCAAAGAGCATCTGTGAAGGAGTATATCCGGTAGTCTCATGGACAGCACTGCGATATGCAAGAAGAAACAGCGGTAGCTTCAAATCCCAATCTTGCTGATTTCTGGAAACCATAAGGGAGAGGTTATTCAAGATGGTTCTGTTAAACCTCTCTACCATGCCATCCGATTGTGGGTGTAGTGGCGTGGTCTGCGTCTTGTCTATTCCGAGAATTTGACACATTCCTTTAAACACAACAGAGGTGAAATTTGTCCCTTGATCAGAATGAATTTGTAAGGGTGTGCCGAATCTGGAAACCCATTGTTGCACTAGAACCTCGGCTACTGTAGTCGCCTCTTGATCGGGGATTGCAAACGCTTCAGGCCACTTAGTAAAGTAGTCCATGACAACTAGTATGTATTTGTTGCCATTTGAGGATCGTGGTAAAGGACCCAAAATGTCCAATGCTATCCTCTCAAAAGGTGCTCCTACGTTGTACCGCTGCAACCTTCCTCGGCTACGTTTCTTCGGTCCTTTACGTGCCGCACAGTCATCACAAGATTGGCACCATTTCTCTACATCTTGTCTCGTTTTGCTCCAATAGAAGCGTTCTCGAACTTTCTGTAGAGTTTTCATTACTCCGAAGTGGCCTCCAGTTGAGCTACTGTGCAATTCTTTCAAAACATCTGAAATTCTTGATTTTGGAAGAACAAGCTGCCATTTGAAATTACGTCCATCATCGGACTCCCATTTCCTGTATAAGACACCATTTCTTATATGGAGTGAGTCCCAAAGAGCCCAATATTGCTTAGTAGCAGGACTGTAGGTGGAGATATCCTGCCAACTTGGTCTCATACTAGAAGATTCTTTCAATTCAAGAATTGGATTTATATCTGGGTCTTCTTTTTGGGCTTCCCTAAGTCCTTCATCACTCCATGGGTCTGGTTTTGATGGAGGTGAAACAGTAACTTGGCGTACCGAAGTATTTATCAGCTGATAGTTCTTCTCTACTCTAGAACAGTATCGGCAGCTTTCATTACACGGCTTCCTTGATAGTGCATCAGCATTTCCATGAAGAGTTCCTTTGCGATGACGTATTTCAAAGTCAAACTCCTGGAGTCGTTGAATCCATCTGGCTACCTGTCCTTCCGGATTTTTAAAATTTAAAAGCCAGGTTAAGGATGCGTGATCTGTCCGGAGCAAGAACTTTCTTCCATAGAGATAATGGTGGAAATGTTCTATGGCTTTAACGATTGCCAGCAATTCCTTCCTGGTTGTACAGTAATTCCGCTCTGGTTTCGATAGACATTTACTCCAATAAGCAATGACATATTCTTTATCATCAATTTCTTGCGACAAAACAGCTCCGATATTTTCGTTGCTGGCATCCGTATCTAAAATGAATAATTTTTCGGGCTGGGGATATGCAAGAACGGGCGAAGATGTCAACGCCTCCTTCAGTTGTTTAAAAGCTTTCTCACATTCATCTGTCCATAGAAATCTCTGTTTAACTTCTGTCAACTTGTGAAGAGGTCTGGCAATACTTGAAAAACCCTTAACAAATTTCCTGTAATATGTGCATAGTCCAAGAAAACTTCTTAATTGGTGGACATCTTTTGGACGACTCCAGTCCTTAACTGCGGAGATCTTTTCAGGATCTGTTCTTACACCTTCAGCAGAGATAATGTGTCCCAGATAGCTTACTTCACGTCGGAATAAATTACATTTGCAAGGATTCAGCTTCAGGTTGGCCATTTTTAATTTTTCCAGCACCTTTCGGATGTTTCTTAAATGGTCTTCGAATGTGCGCCCTACAATAATAATATCGTCCAAATATACCAAACAGGCTTCGTAGGAAAGTCCTCGTAATACTGTCTCCATCAGGCGCTCAAACGTTGCAGGTGCATTGCAAAGCCCAAATGGCATGACCTTGAACTGCCAAAGTCCTTGTCCTGTGGTGAACGCAGTCTTTTCTCGATCCTCAGGATGTATCTCTACTTGCCAATAACCACTCTTGAGATCCAAAGTCGAAAACCATTGTTTTCCGGATAAAGCATCAAGTGTATCGTCAATCCTAGGAAGAGGGTAACTATCTTTTTTAGTGATGTTGTTTAACCGACGATAGTCAACGCAGAATCGGGTAGAGCCATCTTTCTTCCGAACTAAAACAATAGGCGAAGCCCAAGGACTCTCTGATGGCTCAATAATGTCATTCTGCTGCATTTCCATCAGAAGATTATCCACCTCTTCCTGCTTAGCGAATGGCAATCTTCTCGGATGTTGTTTAATGGGTGGATGATTTCCTGTATTGATTCGGTGCTGCGTCAATTTGGTTCGCCCAACATCATCTGATTTCTTGGAAAAGAGATCTCCGAATTCTAATAATAGATTTCTTGCAGCATTCCTCTGTTTATCATCTAACTCTGCATCTCTGAAGGAGTTCATTAATTAGAGTGTCAGGAGGCTCAGATAGTGTGGTTTGACAATTTCGGTTAATACAGGTCACTGGAGTGCAAGTCGCCAGCACTTCTCCTTCTTTTATTAGTTTTACCTTATTGCTTAGATTAGCAACTCTTACCGGGATTACATTTCGTGAAAGGTCGACGAGGGAAGAAGCCACTAGTACTCCTTTAACGCTATTGTCGGAATCTGGATATTCAGTCAATCCATAATGAAAATTATTATCTTCTGAAAGAGCTCCGGAAACTATTGTCTCAGTTCTTGGTGGTAATGTTGTTTCACTCTTTGCAGTTATATGATGGACTGATTTAATATCTGAATATTTCGTCTTAAAAATCGTTATGTCTTCAGAACATGAGTGTAGTTCATTATTTTTAAAATCTAACTTGAAATTGTTTTCTTTGAGGAAATCCAATCCAAGAATAAATTCGTCATTTATATCAGCGACATATGCCATATGATGGTAAACGGCATTACCAAATGCAATGTTTAGCTTGACTTTTCCATGCACTTTAATCTTATCACCTGTCACAGTTTGGAGGGTAATGCAGGGCGGCGTCCAGATGAGTTTGTCACCAAGTTTGCGAGCCAAATCTGTCCTAATGATAGTTACGTTGGCTCCAGTATCGATTATCATTCTGCAGGGAACTTCGTTGACATGTCCCATAACGAAAAGTCCGTTGTCGCCGCTACTTACGGAAGAAATGTGAAACGATTTGAAATGGGGCTTCTGACTCTCTGGACATCTCCGCCCCGCGAGATGGCCACATATTAGTTTCCCTGCTGTGGTGGAAGATCATTTCCACCATTTTTTCGTTTCGGGCAGTCTCTCTGAACGTGTCCGACTGCACCGCAAGTCCAACACTGAATTTTCGTGTTTCTGCCACCTTTACTCAATTCTAAGTTACGGAATTTTCTCCGCAGATCTTCGATTTGCTTTCTGAGATCACAGTCCGTATCAGTAGCAGAGACGGCTCTGATTGAGTGCCGGTCTTTACGCGCGGCCTGCTGGGCAGCCTCTATCTTATGTGCGTAGACTAGGGCAGATCCAATATCTTTGACATCGGCGAGTCTAAGTGTTTTCTGTATCTCCGGATCCCTCACACTATCGATGAAGTGATGGAGAGCCAGATCTTGACGTGTCTCAGCTGGGCAGTCCGAAAATGCTAGATGGGAAAGTCGCTGAATATCGGCAGCCAATTCTTGAAGACTTTCACCCGCTTTTTGATAGCGGGACTTTAACTGTAGTCTGCTATATTCCTTAGTGCACTTATCTCCAAACCGCAGCTCAAGCGCACTCGATAGGGCTTGGAAATCGTGCCTCTGCTCCTCCGGAAGCGTCTCGAGGATGTCAGCCGCGTCTCCTCTTAAAGAAGCCGCCAGGTGAAAAGCTTGGGCTCGGGGATTCCATCCATTAGCTTCCGCTACCATCATAAACTGGGTCTTGTATACTTGCCAGGATGATTTCCCATCAAATGTTGAGAGTTTAATATTGGCTAGGGAAGGCACAAATGTCACGTTGGGTTCCTCATGTTTGTTTGATATTTGCTTCTCCAAGCTTTCAATCTTCTTATTCATATTGTCTAATGCTTCTTCAACGTTTTCTTCTATCTCCAGAACTTTAGTTTCAACTGAAGTTACCTTATCTTCCATTGCATTCATCTTCTCCTGAATGATGTTGGAGAATTCTTCTTTAACACTTACAATGTCCTTCTTAAGTTCCTTTTTAAGCTCCTCCTGTCCCGCTTTCATCTCCTCCTGTCCAGATTTTATCTCTTTCATCATCTCGGTTTTAATCTCTTCTTGTCCAACTTTCATCTCTTCTTGTCTAGCTTTCATCTCTTCTTGTCCAGCTTTAATCTCAGTTTTCATATCTTCTTGTCCAGCTTTCATCTCAGCCATCTGCTCCGCTAATTTTTCGAGAAGACTTTTCATTAAATCCATATCCATTTTTCTTGTGACACGCTGCATCAACTCTTCAATCCCGACTTCTGACACCAGTTGTACCGAGCTCCACGGGTTCGTGTTGATTGAGAGTTGAATAAAGCGACCACTTAATGAACACAAGACTTTTATTCGTAAAAACTTCACTAGATAAACAAAATTCCCGCTGTGACAATCACAATTATACAGCTACAATTCGTCAGATACAATAGGAAATAGCTTCCAATCACAGGTCTCAAATACCTCAGACAGAGAACAACTAGCAGTCACAACTGACCGTCTTCACTCACTGACTGTCTTCACAAAAACTCTACTACTATTCCATGTCGGGCTGCGGTATTTATACCTGACTTGGCGGAGAAATCTACCAATTTCGCCAAGGCTCTGGAAGCTTCTAGGCTATCTCGGAAAATATTGGTCCTAGAGCTTAGGTGATGGATGTTTCCAAAAGTATCGATTTCTCGCCAAGTCGCCAAGAATCTCGCCAACCGTCGCCAAGTCGCCAAGAATATCGCCAACTGTCGCCAAGTCGCCAAATCATTAGGAAATCCGCTTTTAAACTACAACACGTCTAAATACCGCAATTTTTGCCCAAAATGTGAGAATTTCTGATCTGTCTGAGATATTTTACGACAAATATAATCATTATTTACAAATTTGTAACAATATATATACATACATACATACATACATATATATATATATATATATATATATATATATATATATATATATATATATATATATATATATATATATATATATATATATATATATACATATATATATATATATATATATATATATAAATATAAATATATATATATATATATATATATATATATATATATATATATATATATATATATATATATATATATATATATATATATATATATATATATATATATATATATATATATATACATACATACATACATACATACATACATATATATATATATATATATATATATATATATATATATATATATATAGGGTAAGGGGTTTAAAATTACCAATTGCTTCATAATACTGAATTGACACACTCTACAATTATATGGGGGCTCGGCCTAGATTGAAATTAATTGTGATTGAATTAACGGAACCAGTGGATAGAAATAATCTGTGACTGAAGGGATACTAATTACATTAAAATTTGAATACGAAGTCTTCAACCTTAGGTGATCAGCAACAACTAAGGTAAAGTACTTTAATCTGTTTTTTTATTGTGATTCGTTGTTCTAATGTTAAAAATTGAGTAATTTATTTAATAATATAAAGAAACAAGAGCTAAGAATTATAGAAAAATTAGGTTTAAATGCTCCAGCGGAAGCCAAAAATATAGATATTAAAACTATAATTGAAAGTTCTCATATTTTGAAAACTGATCCTAAATTTTTAAAAGGTATAGTTAATTTGATCACAGAAGATCCAAAGAATAAAATATTAGATGAACAATCTCAAATCGCGTTAGCAAGATTTAAATTAGCTCAAATCGAAAGAGAAATTGAGCTACAAAACTTAAAGCTGCGATTATTTAGTGAAAATGTAAATCATGCCGAGAACCATTTTGAATCGGCTTCAGAAAGCCTAGAACATTTGATAAAAAGTGCTAAAACTCTCACCATATCTGTCCCCGAAAGACCAGAAGCTCGGCATTTGTTTTTTTCAATCCCTTGAAATAGCTTGTTGAACGAAAAATGGCCAGTCTTTTTCAAAATCGGAAACATTCATGAACTTATTAGCTGATAAATGTAACAATGTTTTGGGTAATGCTGCCGAAGCGAAAATTTCTAACTCTGATGAATGAAAAGCATTCATTTTAAAACAATTTCAACCTACATCGCAGAGTGCTAACGTAATTTTAAAAATTCTCAAAAATGAATCAGAATCCCTTGTACAGTTCGCTTCACGGCTTAGCGCAATTTTCGATTATTATTGCAGATCAAGAGAAGTTAATGATTTAAAAAGATTGAGTGATCTTATATGGTTTTCGATAAATTGTATGAAACTCTTGATTTTAAAACTAGGGAACATATAAGCATTCTTGAAGGTCAAAATTGGTTCACTCCAAATGAAATGAAAAGGGAGTGCGATGTATTTTTTTTCAAGAACAAAACTGGATGTCAATAACTCGCAAACCGAAAGATATGAGAATTGAAAGTCTAGTTTTAATAAAAATATCAAAAGAGAACAAATACGTAACTCCGTGTATCAATATACTAAATCTGAACGATGTTGTTATGTTTGCTGGGAAAATAATGAAATTTTTCATTATTCCCGTGATTGTTTTAAGCCTTAAATAAAAATGAAAGTTTAAAAGATTGGCAGAAAACAGTATCGGGAGTGAAAACGAAATCAAATGACAGCAGAGAAAATTAATTGTAATTTATAGAATATTAATTGATGGCAAAAGAATAAGTTGCTGAAAAGATTCAGGAAGGGAGCTTATTAATGTTAAGAACTCTCCTTTTCTGCATAAGCAATCTGTGAAGACTACTGAATTTCAAACTTATTTCGGCCATAAAGTTCTCGCGAAGAGTCTGTGTTTTGTTTTTCTATAGGCGAAAATCCCTAAGAAGAGTTAGAAGCGGCAATGTGTGATTCACTGATAGTCGACTCCTCGGAACTTAAAAGTGCTAGAAAATAGGAATTTAACAAATATTTCAAGGTCAAGTGACGTCAGTTCTCTCAATTCACTGAATAAGGAGGATTTTTATGTTGAGAAAAATATTTTGCCTTTTATTTCATCGGCGATTAGTGAGAGAGAGGATATAAATTTAGCGAATATTGTTAACAAAAAATTACTCGATAGTGTTTCGAATTTAATTAACAATTACAAACCACTTAAAGAGCCGCGTAAAACTTATTTAAAATGAATAGTACATTAAAAGATGATTTGCCGGTTTCAGAGCGTTGTAGAAGAATTCCATTTTAAGAACAAAACGTAGTTGATCATCAAATTGACGAATGATCACGGGACGGGATGATAAAACCCTCTTGTGTTCAGAATATGATTCACCAATTGTTTTTAACAAGAAAAGGGATAGAACTTCGCGTTTATGTGTGTATTTTAGGGAATTAAATAAGAAGGTGATTAAAAACTCGTTTCCGATTACTCAAATAGAGGAAGTTTTAGATCATTTAGAGGAAGAAAAAGTTTTCTCAAAGTTTGACTTAAGGAACTAATTTTTTCATGTTTCTGTAGCGGAAAAGTATACTAAATACTTGGCATTTATCAGTCATGCAGGTCTATATAAATTTTGATAACTCCATTTGGTTTGTGTACATTGCCTAGTGTATTTCAGAGATTTATTTACAATGTACTTAGAGACTTAATGAGGTATAAAACTGTTGTAGTTTATATGAATGGTTTTATGAAGAGGAAAGTTAAGAAAAATCGAAAGGTGTTTTGGCAGTAACTGAAGAATATGAGTTAAAGATTAATTTAAAATGCATAGGACGGTACATTTTGCCCTTTGTTGGAAAAGACAATTGCGGTACGAAATTTTCACCAGCTTCTAAGGTCTTTCTAGATATTTTAGAAAAATGTTTACTAGCTGTGTTAAAATTGCCAAATTATTAGGTGGTTTTCGAATAGGAGTAGAATTTAAGTTTGCAGGATCAAGAAAAAGCTTTCAATAGATCAAAAGAACTTTTGTCGACAACCCCGATTTTGCATATCTTCATACAACCATCCTACTAGAGTTACACACGGATTCTAGTAGCCTGAGATTTGATGCTGTTTTGGTACAAAAGTCTGACGATGGACAATTTCATCCTATTCATTACGTGAGCAGAAAAAACACTCCACAGAAAGAAAAACTATGTAGTTACTAGCTTGAATTTTTAGCTATAGGGGAAGCTTTTAAAACATTTAGAAATTATTTATTGGGATCTAAAATCAAAATTGTAACAGTCTGTGATGATTTTCAAAAAACTATGTTTAAAAAAGATATCTATCCTAAAACAACTCGATGGGCATTACTTTTGGAAAAATTTGAATTCAAAATTGTTCATAGATCTGGGACACAAATAAGACATGTAAATGCCTTCAGTAGAATTGCCATTTTTTATGGTTACTCGTCCTCTGGGAGAACTGACTGCCAGAATTGCAGCTGCACAAAACAGTGATGAACAACTCCAGTTGCTGAAATCCTTAGTCGAGCAAGGGCTGAAGGAAGATTACTAAGTGAAAAATGGAGTATCATACAAGTATGACAGTTGTCGGGAACTACTTGTGGTAACAAAAACGTTAGAACTTGATATCATTCGAAAAGCTCATAACAAAGGACATTTTGCTGTTTCTAAGACGTAAGATTTTCTCAAGCCAGATTTTTACATTCCTAACCTTAGAACGAGAATTTAACAAGTCATCATGAACTGTATAGAGTGCATTTTGTGTAAAAGTAAAAAGTGAAGTTCTACTCAAACCTATACCAAAAGAAAACACTCCCTTAAGTACTTTTCCCGTCTATTTCATAGGCCCATTTTTGTCAACTAATAAGAATTACAACCTCACTGTTGTGAACGTAGTCGAAAAATTCATCTGGCTTTCACCAGTAAAATCTGTATTAACTGAGGATATGTTCCAAAACTCAAAGCTCTACAATCCATTTTTGGAATCCATCTATATTAATAACAAATAAAGGAGCCTCCCAAATATTGGATTAGTATTGCGAGAGAGAAAAATAAAGCATGTGCGATTTCAATTACTGGAATTCCGAGAGGAAATGAACCAGTGGAAAGGATTAATCGAACTTTGATTCCAGTTTTATTTAAATTCTCCATAGAAGATTCTAGCAAATAGCATAAGTAGATTGCTGATGTGCAACGGGTCCTTAACAGTACTACAAGCAGAAGTACTAAATATTTACTTTTTGAACTTCTTGTAGGAATCAAAATAAAAATCCCAGAAGACATGAAAATCGTCGAAATTCTTGAAGAAACTAACATTTTTATGCTGAACAGAGAAGATATGCGAGAAGAGGCAAGGAAAGAAATTCTAAAAAATTCAGGAAGAAAAAAAGAACTTATAACAAGAAGAGAAAAAAGACTCGTGTGTACAACATGATTTAGTGGCTATACAAAGCACGTAGTCTGGAAGTGGTTTAAAGTTAAAACCCAAGATATCTTCGGAATATATCGAATAACTTGAAAAAAGGGTAAAGATCGTTATCAGGTGGAGAAAGTTGGATATCATGAAGATCCTAATTATACCTCTACAGCTGCTGACCATATGAATCTCATGGACGGCTCCTGTTTACAACTGTGTACTTCCTACACATCATTTCTTTTTCTTTTGTTTCATTTTATTTTCAGATGATGTCAACTGAATCCGACCTATGTTTCCGAGGATGAAAACGTGGGTCAGGATGCCGAATTCTAGGATCCAAAATTGTAAATAGATGTCGCTAGTTGACAGCAAGCATCGCGCATGCTTCCAGACAACACAGAGAGTAAGTGTAACAGGAAGTAAGAGGGACTTCCTTTTAAATT
The DNA here is from genome assembly GCA_037975125.1 of Latrodectus hesperus. Lineage (NCBI taxonomy): Eukaryota > Metazoa > Arthropoda > Arachnida > Araneae > Theridiidae > Latrodectus > Latrodectus hesperus. Next base: position 34,129 of record JAJQOW010000973.1, on the reverse strand, counting down.
TCCCTTTAGAAATCCCTTTTGTCCCTTTTGTATTAACGAGATGGTGAATTTTTCTGTAAGGCTTTTATGAATTTTTGTAAAAAAAGTACGCATATTCAAAATTAAAATTATTTCTCAGTTGAAATATTTATCTGCTATAAAAATTTCAATGCTGTCTTACTAACTTAATTTTCAAGAATACAGTTTTATAAGGATATTCCGTTTATGCTATAAACTTATTTCATGCATAGCTTCTCGCAATTTTTTTTATTATCTTTTAATTTTTAACTTTCTAACTTTATTCAGTAATAATTTGTTCTTTATTTTATTCTGATATTTTTATATTTATGCTTAATTAAATAAAACAGACTTGTCTATTTGGCTTATTTTCTAACATAATTTGAAATTAAGTATTTTAATTGCATTAAAAATAACCCAAATAGATATGTAAATTTATACATAATTTTATTTATATATGTAATTATTTTTTGAGTTAAAATAAACCTGAATATAAATTTTATGTCGTAAAGTTGCCCTTTATTCCTGAAATTGTTAGTTAAAAAGATCAATTAACTTTTACAAAAAGAGATTAATAGAATTTCTCTAAAAATATGCTTAAATTTTCAGTATTTTTTGTTTTAAATTGACGAGATTAATATCAATTTTTCTATCACAAATGACTTATACTGTCAATTTCACGCGCCGAGCTGGCAGCCGAATGGTTAGCGCTCTTGCCTTCGGTTCAACAGTTTCTGTGTTCGAATCCCACCTTGGGCATGGATGTTTGTAGTGGTTCGGAATCCACTTTAAACCGCAGGTCCCGGTCTAATTAGCCCTCGTGTGCAAAAAATGACCGTTGAGTGACAAACAAACCAAACCTGTCAATTTCACTTTCCATTCGGTAGAAATAACTTCCTGAATAGCTAAATTCTTTTACTCAGGCGAGTATCAGGCAAATCCCACACTATGTTGAACGAATCCCTAGAGAAATAGAAATCAGTTCTCTTCAACCACGATAATCAAGTCGTACCCTGTACCCACGACACTGAAGTACGACTTCTCTGAGGGGACATTGGAGAGCACGATAGATTTTTGGTTGGGTCGGGATTCAAACTCAGGACCTTCCGATAACGAGGAAAAAAGCCCACTCCAGACATGTAACTGTGGCGCCAAGCATTTAGTTGGAAAAGTAACATGTTTAAAAAAATCATTTATAAACTTGAATCGTTCCTTCTATGTTCTTTTTACAGTTACAAATTCGCTCCAGCGTAGCAGAGAATGATTATCAGAAAAGTCTTATTTATGAAGCGGAATTCCAAGACTCTTAATCATTGTTTATTTTACCAAATTATTTAATGAATGTGATTCTGTAAACTGCATAGAATTTTTCAGTTATTTATTTCAACGCAGATGTAGTTTTTTCATAATTGTCTTATTTATGAAATGGGCTTTTGTCGCTGCTTTTACGTGTTGATGAAATCAAAGTGCCTCTGAAAATTACACAGAATTTTTAAATTAATATTTCAAACGGAATTAGAGTTTCATTAAAAGAGTCTTATTCATGAAATTGGGTTTTATCATTGTAATCATTGTTTTTTTTACCACATGGATTCAGATCAGATCGACCTTGAAAATTGCTCAGAATTTCTTAGTCATTATGTGAAAAGCCATTATAGTTTTAGAAATGGATTCATGTAAAAAAATATTATCAAATACTGATCGAAAGTGCACTTGTTAAGAATAAATAAAAAAAACCGCCAATAAAATGGAATCATTTGTCCAATACTTACTCTGCCGAATGCATTTCAATTTGCTTTTCTCATTATCTTAATGATCGCGTTCTGTTTTTCACTCGCATTCTAATGGACACCTCGATGAAAATGAGCCATCGCCATCCATTTTCATCTTCTTTTCGGCTTCATTATCGGGTAATTTGAATTTTAAATTGATCACTTTTACTTCGATTGAAGTTATTTTTACAATCAACTGCGGCTAATTGAAGCAATAGCGGCATTTTTGTTTTGGGTAACAAAGCCCTCGTGAATCAAATGGACTGTCATGCACCCCCCGTGGCTGTCTGCATTGATTTACAATTCAGCCCGGACTTTTATTCGTGGACTTTTATACGATGTGCAAATAAATTAGAACAGCGCTCAAGACCTGGTGCTGTATGATGTTCATGCTTTGCTTATTATTAAAGTAATGTATTGACCGACACTAATTAATATTTTTTTACTATACCCATACTCAAATTTTAGAAATGACTTAAGATAAAGATTTCTCTCAAATTCACTCACAATTCTATAGAACAATGTCTTTGGAATACATTTTTTACCATATGACACTTCTAGTTCCTGTCATCTGGAAGAAAGTTTTTGGTTCAGATTCTTGAAGTCTTCAACAACGAGAAGCTTTTCGAGCAGGTGCGTTCGATTTTTTTCCAGGCATGTTTGGGAAATGGAACATTCTGATCTTGATTTTCAACCTTACAGGCAGTTTTTCTCTAAAACTATATTTCGTGAGGTCTTAACCATGATAATTATTTCTCTTTAGGATTTTTTACGTCTTTTTACATTTCCTTTTACATGGAAAACTGAATTTGGGAATTTTTTAAATGAGATTGGAATAAATGAAATGGGAATTTTTTAAAAAAATGCATTTTTTTAAAACATTTTTTAAAAAAATGCTTAAACCAATTAAAAAGTTTTAAATGAAAGGTTTTTAAAAAAGGGAAAAATATTTACAGATGCAAAGACATCACCAAAAATGGTTTTATAGGGGGAAAAACCCCGGAAAAGCAATATTCATTTCCTTATAATGTTCACTTTCTCACCAAACTGCTTGAAAAATCTAACACAACTTCTTTTTGCCAAAAATATTCAATAAAAAGTTTTTTGAATTAAAAACTTTTCACCAGATAACAAGTCATTTGCATTCACCTGGAAACAACATTAAAAACTAGAAGTGCTTGTTATAGAAAACTGATAATAATTTTGAAGGGGTTCCTCAAGGCTGATGTAGTAGCCTTTAAATGTTGCTTGTGTTTGATTCTAAACTAATCAAATTCCTCCCTCAAGTGCTCGTTTATTCCATTCCGAAAAGATCTTCTAGTGTTCTTATAGTGTAAAATATAAATATTAGGTTGGTGCGTATGAAATGTCGGATTCTTAAGTGATTGTATAAAACTGCAAATCTTTCTTCAAAAGCTGTTTATTCAATCAAAGTATGCTCCATTCGCTTCAATACACTTCTCCCAACGAAATTTTAAAGCGTAGATGCCAGTCTTAAAAAAATTTTGGTCTTTAGAATTAATAAACTCTGATATCGAGCTTTTTAGACTGTCTTCATTTTCATAGTGTTTGCCCCTTAAAAACAGCTCTAAATGCTTGAAAAAATGAAAATCGGTCGGCGAGAGATCCGGTGAATAGGGTGGATGCTGCAATGATGAGCATACGTTTAACCGATCCAGCTTATTTCACTCTGTCAGTGCGTGCGGTACCCACTTGTCCATCTTCTTAACCTTGCCAATCTCAGAAAGGTGTCTCAATATCGTTGTATGGTCAACTTTCATCCTGATAGCAAGTTCCCTCGTGGATACGGCTGGATCCGCTTCCACTAGAGCCTTCAGGTCATCATTCTTCACAGACGTTTTGGGTCTTCCGCGCGGCTCATTTTGCAGTGAAAAATCGCCAGTCCGAAATTTTTCGAACCAACGCTGCACTTTCCGATCGTTAACCGTATTCTCCCCAAACGCTTGGTTTATGTTGCGTGCAGCTTTTGCAGCACTATTACCAAGTTTGTACTCATATAAGAAAATGACGCGAATGTCGGCAGAATTCATATCGGCAATAAACTCAAAGGAAATAAAAAAGGGAAGACCTTCGAGAAAACCTATTTTGCTGAAATGAGTCTCTGGCAATGGACAATACGAGTATGAATGAGGTTATGCCAAATACAAAATTATAACGAAAACAGGGAGGAAAACGTCCGCATGTAAAGAGAATCCGACATTTCATACGCACCAACCTAATATTTAGATATATGTATTTTTCACACTCTTTTACAGAGGAAGCATTTCGAATTGGGGGGTCCCAAGTTTGATCCCAACTGGTTTGAAACAACAAGAAATAATAAAGTTTCTTCTTACACATCTTTCGGCATCTTTGTTTTCCATGTTTTGGCTTTTGCTACAAGTGAGTGTAAATAAGGTCCACTTTCTATAAAAAAATGCCCCCATTCCAAAAAAGAAAAATGCATACTTTAAAATAGCTTTCTGCTGTTTGACTATCTTCAGTTAGGTATCCCTTACCTGGATTTAAAAACAAAAACAAAGCGCACAAAATGTATAATACAGCATTTTATAAGTTAATTGTAATATTAATTTAGAGTAAATCTAGAAGAACATAAATTAAAATTTAATTTAGGCTATTTTCTCTTTGTGTAATCCATTTTGCTAAATAGGTGAAAAAAAGCTGAAACAACTCTACTCTTGCACATTGATATAAATCAAAACATGCACAAAAACGAGGTAATTAGACTGGACTCATTGAGGCTATACCTTCGAAATTTTCATCTCTCATGACGAGTTTCAACATCAATTCATTTTAATATGTGATCAGAGAGAACACTTAAGTATGGGATCAGGTACGACATTTTAACTCTTAATCAGATAGAACGTTTTAACTCCTGATCAGATTAAACATTTTAACTCGTGATCAAATAGAACATTTTGACATGAGATCAGAAATAGTATTTTGACAGAGGATTAGAATTTTTATTAGTCAGGGTTTTATGTATACAATTAAATTTCGATTCTGTATGTAAAACAGTGACTGAGGTTGATTGGGTGCAAGAATATTAAAACTTAAATTTTAATAGAATTTGAAAATTACTTTTGATCATGGATGTATATCATAAATTTAATTTTCTTCTAATTATAATATAACTTTGCTTGTTTGTATACTTGATATTTCCCAGTATGGTCACTCTTTTCAGGAGAGATATAATTCGATCAGAGCTAGAATTTGCAAATATACATCGCTTAGAGCTAGAATTTGTAAACGTACATCGATCAGAGCTAGAATTTGCAAATATACATAGATCAGAGCTAGAATTTTCAAATATACATAGATCAGAGCTAGAATTTGCAAATATACATGGATCAGAGCTAGAATTTGCAAATATACATGGATCAGAGCTAGAATTTGCAAATATATCTACATCAGTGCTAGAATTTGCAAATATACATCGATCAGAGCTAGAATTTGCAAATATACATCAATTAGAGCTAGAATTTGCAAATATACATCGATCAGAGCTAGAATTTGCAAATATATATATATCAGAGCTAGAATTTGCAAATATACATAGATCAGAGCTAGAATTTGCAAATATACATAGATCAGAGCTAGAATTTGCAAATATACATAGATCAGAGCTAGAATTTGCAAATATACATGGATCAGTGCTAGAATTTGCAAATATACATCGATCAGAGCTAGAATTTGCAAATATACATACTATAATGAATCTTTACTATCATCCAAAATATTGCAACCTTCTTAGCCGATTCGGCAGTGATGACGTCAGATTGTGATCCTATGCAACAAAAAGTTGATGAATGATCAACATTTTGATCCAAAAAGAATAACTGTGATGTTTAGCAAAAACTTCCTCTGCATTTTGCTAAGTAAAAATCAGTTCTTGACATGAAAATTGCTTCCCCATAGAGTAGCACTGTGTGCCATGACTCTTTCATCTGCTGGTTTTTAGAGCAGTGTACGTTGTTTTTGTGAGAAACTCCACGCTTTTTCCGCAATGTGGAGACGTTTTTGATGAATGTGCAACGCCTTGTGACCCTGTTGTTTAATATGAGCGAAGCAGCTCAACTTTCATCAAGAAGAACACCCAGAAGTTTGATGTTTCTGCTACTCCTCATTCTTAAGGCATTTCAGAAAATATGTGGTTCACATTGCAATCGCGGGAATTTTTTTCAGGAGGTACATTTTTTGATGGAAAGATTATGATTTTTGTCTACGTTTCAAACAGACTCAGTGGCAACATTACATAGCTTTCTTTCACTGTTCACTGAATTACAAATGTGAAGTCATCAACAGATGTTTGTAGAGTGACTTCTACTTTGGGATAGATGCTTTTCCCAACTCTTTTCCAGTCTATTTGAAGTGGTTCATCAGCAATCAAGTTCCAAAGGATTGGTCCACAGCAGCAGCCGACAATGGCCAGAGTCCTCTTCACCATGCCCAGACTGGTGCTGAAGGCAATCTATCTTCAAGATTAATTAAAATGTTTTTGATATTGTCTGGACATCTTTTGATATCAAGTATTTTCTGATTCAGAGGTGTGGGGGAGAATAAAAAGCTACTTTGATGTCCAGGGATATTCCTTTGACACAGCGTTTTGCTAAAGTCTTGGCTCTGCCAATATTATTTCGTAAGTGCAGTTGTGCATCGTCTACTAACCTTCATTGGCGGAGTAGCTACTATGGTGCAGAAGATTCTTGTTTTCTAAGAAGAATGCCCTTCGCATAGTTACAATCTTCTCCAGTAGTTTTCCTAGTGTCGGCAGGAGATGGATATTCCTATATGATTTCGCCAGAGATTTGTCTTTTCCATCCTTATGAAAGAGAACTATAAGGCCAACTTTGAAGCATTTGCCAACATTTCCTAATGAGTTTGGTTATGTGACTGGATAGTGTTTGAGCACATTTTTGATAATTATGTTATCTAATTTGACAAGCCCTGGTGCCTTTTCGTTTTGAAGAGTTAATCTCTAACTTAATGAGATCAGGTCCGTTCTGTTTGGTATAGTGATATTGTCACTTTCTTGCTTGTTCGAAGAAAAAAGGGCTGACGGCTGGAAGGACTTCCTAAACGTGACTTTATGGGTCCTTCCATACAGTTGCTTGCTGATGTGCACATCAGCAAGCAACAGTATGAAAGGATCCACAAAGTCACATTTGGCTTAGGTGCGTTTAGCTTTGCGATGGTCTTTGCTATGTGAAGCCATCTATATTTTTGCTACTGAGAGATTTAATTGCTCTTGTCTAATGACCTTCGGCTATTTTCTCCTCAGCATTTAGCTCCCTCTTCCAAGCATTAAATGATAGAGTACTCCAACTCAAAACGATAATGATAGACCGTTAAAGTGAAAAATCAACAAAGTTATTTTATAACTTAATTGATCAAAAATTTATAAAATCTCTAAAAATTACATTTTATTCCTATTGCAGATAATTGATAAATAAATTGCTTATATATTTGCTAATAGTCCAAAACACTCTAACATAACCCTTCTTAAATCTAATCCTACAAGCATTGGAATGAAACATACAGGGTTAGCAAGAAATAAGTTTCCCACTTCAGAGGGCTGTAGAATACGTTCTATTTGTCCAAATGAGATAAAATTTGAACTACAAATAATTCAAATGATGCGCTTGACATTTAGTAAAAAAAGTACAAAATTTCGCCAATAGATGGCGCTGTAATACACATAAAAACCTTTGCTATGCTTTATAAATGTTAAATAATAATAATTAAAAAGTAGCATTACAGCTGTTCAATATTCCCCCTTCATTTTCAACAGTGTGCTCAAATCACAGAACCATATTTTCGACAGAAGACCGGAGTGAGTCTGTCGGAATATCAAGGATATGGCACCGGATGCTGTCCTTCAGATCTGTACAGATGCTGGCTTTTTAAGGTAGCCTTCAAAAACCCCCACAACCAAATGTCGCAGGGGGTCATATCCGGCGAACGAGGAGCCCATGCCGTAGGGAAATGACGGCTGATAACCCGTGCTTCAGTAAAATGCTGTGTTAGCAGTTGCTTTACACGACGATCAATATGAGGAGGTGCGCCATCCTTGATGAAAATGATGTCCTGAAAGCATCCACGCTGCTGAAGTAGTGGGATTACAAAATTCCTCAGCATATCTTGGTAACATTGTCCTGTGATCGAACAGGTTTTGATTCCATTTGCAGTTATCTCTTCAAAAAAAATACGGCCCAATCACAAAAGTAGCCGTAAACCCACACCATACTGTCACTTTTCAGGATGCAAGGGGTTTTTCTGGATAGCGCGAGAGTTTTCTGCAGCCCAAATTCGACAATTGTGGGTGTTGACTTGCCCATTAAGTTGAAAGTGGGCTTCATCAGTCCACAGAATATTCCATGGCCAAGTGACGTAAACCACCATTCGAGCAATGAACTGAAGTGCAAAAGTTATACAAACCTCTGAGTCCCCGTCTTGCAACAAGTGCAGAGGCTTGATTTTGTTGGGATAAAAATGCAAAATCCACCGTAAGACTTTTCTTACAGTGGAATACGGCATATCCAATACACGGGAAACAACTGGCACACTCACATTACCATCCGGCGACTGGCTGCTGGCTTCAACGACCTCGGTAGCCACATTTTCGACGCTAGAAGACTGGATTGGTTTTCGTTCTCTACCGGGAAGAATTGTCCAGTTCATTCAAATTTCTGCATCATTTTGCGTAACACACGTAGAGACATTGGACCTCTTCGTATCTGCTCCATACCGCGAAATTCTCTTGCAGCTGCAACGGAGTTCTGCTGGTTCTGGTAGAACAATTTTACAACTAACGCTTTTTCTTTCAAAGAAGGCATGATGTGCAGAGAAGTAACTAATGCTCGTTCAGAATCCACCTTCTTTTTACCCAAAGATAATGCTAATAGGCATGCGCTGTAAAGCAAATGACTTTTCATATTTTCAGTATATGCAAATAAGTACCATTAGTATTACAGCGCCATCTTTCGGCGAAATTATATACTATTTGTTTTTTCAATAAATGTCAAGCGCATTATTTGATTTATCTGAAGTTCAAATTTTATCTCATTTGGACAAATAGAACGTATTCTACAGCCCGCTGAAGTGGGAAACTTATTTCTTGCTAACCCTGTATACTCAAATATTATTGCGAAGAAGATATGAACGGTTCAAAACTAACTAAAAGAAGCTAAAAATGATTCAAAGAGCTTTTGAGTGCTGTATTATATACTTTAACCTAATCAAATATCGTTACTTTATTAAATACTAAATTAAATAGTAAAAAATAGTAATTTTATATGCTTTAATTTGCCTGTAATTCATGAAATACCTTGTAATTCTATGAAATGACAGATTTTACATTTTAATGATAACATATACAGTATGTCCACTAAAGTCTCTTGCCACCCTCTTAACTTCGAAACAGCTGCTGCTATATTCTTAAAAGCGGTGTCTAGATATAGTAAAGTAGCCATGCTCCTCTGAATGAAACCGCCTACAGCGCCACCTAGCGGAAAACTGTTTAGTAAACATTCGCATCTCGAAAACGGAACGAGATAGGTAAAAAAAAATGATTTACAAAGTTGTAGAGCATCCTCGATTTAGTACGAAAAGATATCTTATAGACATTAATGTGGAGAACACAATGGTTAAAACGCGCATTTGTTGTTTCGCGCTGTGACGTGACACATCGAACGTGTGCATATTAGAAAAAACAAAAAATTATTTTCTTTCACCGCGTAAAGTTACGCTTGCTCACCTGAGTTAGCTATAAAAGAGACATCTTCTTGGGGCTGTAATATGTTGATGCACATGGTCATGGCTGAGTATTCCAAAGCTGAGTATTGTGAGATGGTTTTACTGTACGGTGAATGTCGATGCAAGGAACGATGGGCAGCAAGGTTGTATCGCCAACGTTTCCCTGCAGGCCCGTATCCTTCTCATCAAACCATCCTAACTGTTGTGAAACGATTAAGCGAGACAGGTTGCGTTACTAGTCGACCTCGATCTGGCAGACTAGCTAAGGTAGGACGGCAAGTTCAACCGGATGAGGTATTGGCATATGCCCTCGCATATCCAAAATGCAGCGTAAGAGAGATCAGTCAACACTGTGATCTCTCCAAAAGTCAGATTTGGAAAATCCTAAGCGAATCAAGTGCTCATCCATACCGACCAACGCCTGAACAGGTTTTAGTGGACGTGAATGCCGAGCGATGCTATGCATGGTACAACTTCGTCATAAATTAGATAAAAGTCCAGCCAACATTACTGGCAGATATAATGTGGATGGATGAGGCATGCTATTCACGGAATGGCATGTACAATAGGCAAAGCACCAATTACTGGGCGCTGGAAAATCCTAAATGTTTCGTCGACGTACGACATCAAATGTGGTATGCTATTAACGTTAGGTGCGCGATTTACAATAACAAGCTGATAGGTCCAAAATTTTACAATGGCACGTTAAGGGGTGCACGATATTTACAATTGCTACAGAAGGTAATACCCAATTTTGTAGAGAACCTGCCGTTGATTAATCTTAAGAATCTATGGTTTCAACATGACTGCGCGCCTGCTCACAAGACATCTCCAGTGAAGCAGTACCTCGTCAAGGAATTTGGCAACCAAGTACTAGAGTATGGTGGTTTGGAAGAGTGGCCTCCACGCTCTCCTGATCTGATTTCACTGGACTTTTTCCTGTGGTTTGTTTGTTTGTTTGTTGCTCAACGGTCATTTTTTTGCACAGGAGGGCTAATTAGTCCGGGATCTACGGTTTAAAGTGGATTCCGAACCACTACAAACATCGATGCCCAAGGTGGGATTCGAACACACAAACTTTTTACTGCGAGGATACTTGAAACAGCAGGTGTAAGTGACCCCTACACAAAAATTGCAGGCCTTTAAACTACACATTACGATCGCGTGTTCCAACGTGTGCAACGTGATCTTCAAGTGAAGATCCAAATGTGCATTACAGCTGGCGGTGAGAAGTTTTAACATCTTAAATAAAGTACGTTGCTATAACTATTTTTTTCTTTCTTAGATCTTCTTGTCACGTCACAGCACGAAACAACAAATGCTTGTTTTAACCGTTATATATTCTTCACATGAATGCCTACAGGGTATCTTTTCGTACTAAATCGAGGATGCTCTACAACTTTGTAAATCACTTTTTCTCTCTGTCTCGTTCCGTTTTCGAGATTGGAATGCTAACTCCACCGTTTTCCACCAGGTTTCGCTGTAGTCTGTTTTATTCAGTAGCGCATGGCTACTTTACTATACCTAGACACCACTTTTATAAATATAGTAGCAGACGTTCCGAAGTTAAGAGGGTGGCAAGGGACATTAGTCCACATACTGTATATTTTTACTACTAAAGTCATTTACTAGCAAGAAATATATGAAATACGTGAGTGCGTATGGTACAAAAATAAAATACACATAAATGCCTACCTGTCTTCCCTTAATTTTAAGCTATCAAATAAAAAGAACTCCTGTCAACATTTCCTTCCTTATACACTATATTTCCTCCTTTTAATAAAAGAAATAAATGGTAAAACCTCCGAGTAAAGTCTGTGGCAAAAGAATGAAATATATAACATTTACATCAAATAAAAAGCCTTCAGTTCGAAAGCAATATGAAACACAATACTAAAGACATAATGGAGAAATTTAAGGAAATATTAGAGCCTCTCGAAGGGTTTTCCAAAATAAAAATGTTGAGCGCTGAAATCGAGGGGTGGGGGCAGGTAGTTGTCTGTTTAACTCAGATCGATGGACTCTATCTAGAAGAGGGATTTTGTCCCGTAGTGGAATGGTGGAACTGCTATTTTCATGCTGTAATGCATTTTCCCCAAAAGTGAAATCAAGACACATCGACGTCAATGGAAGATCCAGACGCTGGAGTGGCCTCGAGTCGCTTCTCCAGACGTTTTTATTTATTTTCTTATTCAACAATGTAGCGAAATTGTTACAAAAGAGGAGATTTCGATGGAGTGCTTGTTATTTAACCCTTCTATTTTTTGGTATTTCTTTTCACAGATGCATTGTTGCGAGCTTGCTTTTTACTTTGCTCAATAAGCCATAAATGAAACTGATACCATGAAAAAGCCTTTGTGGTAGGAAATTTTGCTCTCAGGAATAAAGCAGTTTGGTACAAAAATGGGAATATATCAAACAATCGCTGGAGTAAAAATATTTCATGGGAAAAGATTTATTCCTATAAAATGTTTTGAACCTGTATGTGTTTAGGATGAAACTAAACCAACCAGCTAACAACTCAAATATATAAATATATATACCCAACTGTTGGAAATATTTAGATAGATAAAGAATCCTTTATATTAGTAGGGTGTAGTACTACATTTGACATATAATATAGCTTGGATTCGTTTAGAAATTGATTCATACAAATGCTGAATAGTATTGTGTTTAGAACAATATTTTACTTTTCTTCATGGCGATATTGTGAAATTTCTGGGGATTTGGACTTAAAAGATATGGACTATTTATTGAATCCTCTAAAACAGACCATAATAATTAATTTTTATAAAGGTCGGGTGACTGTGCAGGCCAAAGTAGGTAGTTAATTTCATTCTCTTTTTCATCAAAGCATGATTGGTCAGATCCGACTACATGGATATGTACAATATCTTTCTTTACATCTTTCTCTTATAACTTTCTTTACAATTCAATAGAAAATTCAATATTCTGCAGAAAACAAAGTTTGAATCATGGAATGGACCTGGTCAGCTGACATTTCTGTATGCTTCTCCCTAGTAATTCTTCCTTTCAAGGTTACAATTGGTCCAATAGAAAAACCAGACATGCAAAGTTTATGACTGATCCATCTCCATTCTTAGCATTTTGAAAGTGTCAATGACGATCATATGCTCGTGCCGATGTCTTGCAAACGTGTATACGCCTTGTTATAGGGAAAATTGTAAAAGACAATTCATCAGACCATATTACTTTCTTCCACGAACTCCCAATACAAAATTATGAAACCTGGCTACGCAAGTAAGTACTAAACAACCTCAACATGAGTTTTGTAACTCCTGATGATCAAGGACAGCTTGGTCCGAATGACAAGCTTGATGAGAATATGTTGGGTCACCATACGAGGAGAGAAGTCAACTATTTTGTGCATGTGAAGATGAAGAATAACACGTTTAGCTTGAGAATAAAGCTAAACGTGTTATTCTTCATGATTGCAGCTGTGATGTTTCTGATAATGGCATTTTCATCTGGAATTTTAATTATGGCATTCTGAAATTCAACTTAGAATTTTTATGCTGGGGGAAATCAATACTGCCTTAAGATCTAATGATCCATATAAATTTAAAGGATCCAACAATATTCGTCGCAAAAGGATCTACAACCTTAGTCCTGTGGGAAAAGATACCCTCTTGGAAATTTTCAATGCTTCTTGGAAGGTAGACTCTGTCATGATTGGAAACATTCTCTTATTGTACCTATTAGGAAATCGAATAAAACAACTGTCACCAACAGTTTTAGATTTCTTGCATTGACAAGATTCTCTTGTAAATTAAGAGAAAAATGTTTTTCACAAGATAACATTTTATTTGGAAACTAATGACTTAATACTAAGGCAACAAAATTGGCTTCAGAAGGGGACACTCAATCATTGATCAAATTTTATACTTTTTTTCAGGGAGTCGGAAACTCTCAAAATTTAAAGCCCACAAATTACGGTGGCTGTCTTTTTAGATTTAACAATAGCCTTTGACAGAGCCTGGATTAAAAACTACATGCGAAACTTTTTGAAAACTTCAAGATTGATGGGGGAGTACTTGACTGGATCGATGATTTTCTAAGGGATGGATCAATTTTTGTTAATTCTAATGCATCCTTTTCCAAATACTTTAAAACGAGCCAAGGCTTATCTCAATGTTTTGTTCTGAGTCTACTGCTCTTCTTGTAGTATTTGTCTGGAATAGAAGATATTATTAGTTAGTGGTCTGAAATGAGTTTATTTGCTGATGACATAATTATATGAAATCTGGTTGAAGTATTGAATTGATTGAAAATAATATCAATCTCCCCTTTTCAGAACTGGAAATATCAACACAAACAACATTTTAGTATTTTTCAGTCTTTTGTGAGTTTCTTCACAACGAATCGAAAACTTAACAATTAGTATTCAGAAATCACTTTGATGGATCAATGTTTACCTTACATGAAGCACCCTAATTATTTGGGTCACTCGCTTGATCCAGAGTTGCGAAGTAACAAGTACATTGAAAGTCTTGTGCTGAAGGGAAAGAAAAATTAAATATTCTCAAATTTATTTCTGGTACTGATTAGGAAGACAGATTCATGTACTCTAAAATCAACGTATTCATCTCTGATAAGAACCGTTCTAAATACGGAACAAAAGTTTACTTCTGTGCATCCACTATTAATTTGTTAAAACTTAAGCGTATTCAATTAAGTGCAGCCAGCCTGATTGCTAACCTTGGAAATAGCTGTCCAACAGAGATAGCACTTTTTCAGTTGATATACAACTTCTCTCTTTGTAACACAATGATAAATTGTTAAAGTATTTCAATAAACTCTACAGTTACAGTTCTCTCTATCGTACTTCATGCTTGGACCTCTAATCAAATAAATCCTTTGAAAAAATTTCCTGGCGTCCATTTTTTATTCAGTCTTACTTTCTACATTCTTTTTCGAATACAAAAATGGTCTTACCGAATTGACTTGGGCTTATTTTGGAATTGGATTTCTCAAGAAAAACTCATATTCTTTCTCTCTAATGCTCTTGAGTATGGGAACTGTGGTAGTGGTATCTCTATTAAAACACGTTCTGTTAGCTTTATCATCAAGATTAGAAATTCAGACCATTGTTATGTTTTCCGTTCAGAACTAATAGAAATTGAAGAGGATCTTAAAGCTGCTGATTTCTTCACAAACTATAAACTTATCTGAATCATGACCTACAGCTGTAGTTTTTTTAAACACCTCCAAGACGAATCTCATATTGGTGACAGAGCTTCTATCTCTTTCTAACCCTGCTACAAATTCTATCCTCTTGCAATAACGTACACCTACAATGGATTCCTTCATACGTTGGCATATGGGAAGCAGCTGATTCCATAGCAAAAGAGGGAACTTTAATGTCCTTAACATGAAATACTCTAACCATTTTGGAGATATTCTCAGAAATCAAGTTTACAATTTCTTCATTTTAGTGTTCTCACTCATCTCCTGACTGTTTCGGTGGTAGGTAATCAGGTGGTTCTGTCATTTTTAAGGGTAGTCAGGTGCAGCAAATACCGTTATCAAGATTCATATGTTGGACACTTGAAATGTCTTAAAACTGACCAAAGAAACAAGCTCTTTCCCATCCATGGGAAAGCAACATCACGCATTTCACCCCTAGTCACCTAGGACATTCCTGCTAGGACTTTAAAAAGAGGATTTGTTTCGAATTCCTCATCTTGTGTTGGACTCTTTGTGAGTTCAGGATTTTATGGATCTGATTTATATCTGTACAAATTTCGCTAACCATGTAGGATAAGAAACAACAACATATTTTTTTCCATTTATCATTCGACCAGATTTTGTGAGTGTCAAACATCTGTAAATGATGGTTGCATTTAAATCTGTTAAATGTCCTTTACTTTTGCTGTTCTGCCGTAAATTTTCTCTTTATGAGGATTCCTTATGACTTTAATCATTTACAATGAAGAATGCAGGTGATGATTGAGATCTACGGTCAATATTGTTTCAGTTGCTCATTTTTTTAGACATCACATGCCGCTGCCATTCCCTCTGTCCTCCTCCACTAAGCTCCTCTTTCCGCCCAATATTTTGCTTTGCCTAGTTTGTTTTGCTATACTGTTCCAGCTAAACGGGCTCTCATATTTTTTCCTTTTTAAAAAACATCCAAGACTTAAAGAGCTTTAATAAAGCTAACACATATCCCTAATCACCTAGTACAAATTTCTGTATTTATAAGAAAACTGATTGTATTCTTATATTTTAACACTTGCGAAGTACATTCAAGTGTACCACTTTTGCTAAACATCATTTTGATAACTTCCTGTACAAAATATAAGAAGGATGGAGGTAGTGTCTTCTATCTAAGTCAATAAAAGAAGAGATGGTTATTAGATAATTTACAAATTATGATTCATTTAGCGCAATTTGATTGATGAGTTTTTAGATTTTTTTCTGAATTTACAAAAGCGATTTATTATGTTATGAGCATGTTTACATTAAATAATAAAGAGTATTATGCATTTATTTTAAAAATTACACTTCATTGCACAGTATTGGTATAAGTGTCCACAAAGATAGTCAGATAATTACTATTTCGTTAAATGATTTTCCCAAGGATATTGCAAGTTCATAACCTTAAATAATTAAATGAATATTTCATGCTTGTAAATTTGTTAACATGTAAAATCTGTAAAATAGTGAAAAAAACTTCACATGGACATGTCTTCAGTAACTTTGAAACTTGGTCACTTATCTTTTGAATATTTGGCAACTGCTTGTCACTGTCCCCAGCAAATAATACATTCTTCCAGGTAGGCTTCCCTGACCCATAGGAAGTATCCGATTTCTTTGGAGTAAAAGATCAAAAACCCTAATTTTTTTAAGAATATGCGGTATTTTGTTGTCACATCAACTTATATAATTTCGGTGTCTAAGTAATTTTAATCAGATATTTTTCAACCGAACGAAAATATAAAGTTTGATTGATTGTACATATGCATGCATGATTGATTTATTGATATATATATATATATATATATATATATATATATATATATATATATGTATATATTCATATATATATATATATATGAATATATATATATATATATATATATATATATATATATATATATATATATATATATATATATATATATATGTATATATTCATATATATATATATATATATATATATATATATATATATATATATATATATATATATATATATATATATATATATATATATATATATATATAACTTTTCATAATCAACATTTTTTAAAAAATTATTCTGTAAAAAATTAACATCCTCATACGAATTAACTGTATTTTCATATTCACAGAATAACTACTTACCTATCAATAGTAATATTGTATCATTTTTTTTACATTTTTAAGTACTCCAATAATTTAGTATTTAAAAGCGGCATAATTTTGTAAGTGGAAGTGTATTCTAATAAGGAAGTGGGATCTCTGCAGGTGAAGCAAATATAATGAGCACATTATATCAATTTTTTTTCAACTTTCAAATGGTTGAATAATTTAGGATTTAAAAGCGGTACTAACTTATAAAACGACCTTGTACTTTAATAATATAGCTTTTGCAATTTAATTTCCTATTAAGTGTGAAATGAAGCTATTTTGTTCTAACTCTAGGAACAGTACAATAGAAAATATCAAGTTTATTGATCAATTTTTATATCTGTTATCAATGAATTCATAATTCATATTTTTCCCCAGTAGCAGTTTCCATGTTATATTATTTTTAAATATAAAAAATTTAAAATATAAATTGTAAAAAAAATGTTGAAATGTATACACTCAAACCTGCTTTTGCGCGGTCTTTTAGTGCAATTTTTTGATTTGTGCGATCTTTTTGTGCAGTTTTTTATTTCTCTGATCTTTTTGTACCATGTATGAAAATTTCAATCGTATAGAAATAAGATTGATGAAATTAATCTAAAATAAATGAAATTGTTTATTGTGTCATTTTTTCGGTTTTTCATATATATATTTCATCACATTACATATGTATTACATCTGATAATGACATTACATATGTATTACATCTGATAATGACATTACATATGTATTGTTACCTCTGCATAAACTTCATTTATGTATGTAGTGTTTTTAAGTTCTTATAGTTTAGAATTGGTCTATACATTTTTTCTTATCATTCTATTTATTTACCTTTCATTTAAAATGCTTTCGTTGTTTTCGTTAAGTTAGCTTTTCTGTTTCGCCATTTTGGGGTTTCGCTTTCCTGAATCCACTAACCTCGTGTCAGGATTTCGCTTCAAACAGCAATTCCTAATTCTAATTATTTCGTAAGGATTTGAAATATTTTCCACGTGAGACTTTTTTTATGCGGTCCCTATTCACTGCATAGAATTAATTTTTAATTGTGTTGCAAAAACTATACTTTGTATCTCATTACCAAACAAGGAACACATTTATAAACTATTGTAAATAAAAATCTCATAAGAATCTCAGTGTAAATACTCTAAAACAATTAGCACATTCTCTGGTAATGTATCCCTGTTTGAACTTTGCAAAAATGCAGGTGATCCCAATAAGCAATATTCTTGAATAAAATTATAAGATTAAATATGATTTTATATAAAATTCAAGAACATTGTATCATTACATGCAGCACCATTATTTCACCTAAAGTTAGTTTCGTGTTTTAATCAAAGAAAACTTTCTTTCCTCAAATTTATTTTATCGATAAGAGGAAAGATTGTATTTTATTGCTGTCATTACACTAATTTTAGTATTAAACTTGTGGATGAAAAATTACAGCCACTGATTGCTTTGTGTGTAAGACCGCCATCATGGCGCAATTGAATTAGGTTGAATTACTGTCTTTCTCAGTAGATAATTCTACCAGACATTTTAATGCGGCTCCCACATTCGGACGATTTAGGTAATTAGTAGAATCTTCCTCGTTACTCCAGCCTTAACATCTCCCGTAATTATTCAAAAATGAAGTTGTAACAATGGGATAACAATCTGGTGAAATACTCCTACAGACCTTGGCGGCAAAATCGTGATGTTTTGTGCCAACTAAATCTAGGATTCTTGCCTAAATAACTCTGAATGTTATAAAACAGAAATTATAGAAATGTTATGGAAAAGAAATTAAAAAAGCTGAAAATGCAAATTTGAGCAAATAATTGGACGCATAAAATCTAACAATAATACTCTTAAAATGTTTGACAAATATTATTAGTTTCGTAAAGTATATGGTTTTATACTCCTTAAAAATAATAAAAAAAACATCAGTTTACAATATCTAATAATTATAAAAATGTTGGGGCATAAAACCTTGTTAACTTTTTCCTCGTTAGTGTTTTTGTGCATTTTATTGAATTTTCATAATTAGTATTCTCTTAACATAAAAGTTTAAGAAGCAGTACTTATTTATCCTAAGTGAAGTTTATTATTAGTTTCATTGTAAATATTTCTTACTGATGACTTTAACAGTTGTCTGAATTACAAAAAAAGAACATTGGCAATTTTTACTTCATTTTTTTTTCTTAATAAATAGTACGACTAAAAGTTGACATTATGTGTGTTTTAAACTAATTCTGGAAAGTCTTTTTTATGTTCCTGGATTCACAGTCAGTATGTTCTATATTTTATAATTTTAATATGAGCTGCTAGGAAACAAATTAAAATGATCTGAATATTGATTTCTTTTGAAAGACTTGAATGTAACGGTTCTCCTAGCAATGAATTATTCCACAATCATCCAGTTCATATTTATACAAGTTCTACAAACATCAAAGAAATATTTTCTAGACATTCATGAGATTTCTATATTAGGTTTTAGCAGAAGATATGCAGAGAGAGTTTCTAAATTGGTTTTACTACCTACACTCTAAAAAAAAAGCACTGTAATTTTACAGCAAAATGTGCTGGCGTTTTGGGCGCCAGTACAATATGCTGTAAATTTTACAGCATATTCGTAAAACTTTTACAGTTCTTTTTACTGTAATATTTACAGCAGTTTTCACTGTAATTTTTACAGCACTTTTAACTGTAATTTTTACAGCACTTTTTATTGTTATTTTTACAGCACTTTTTATTGTTATTTTTATAACACATTTTACTATGCATTTTGCTGCATATTCTACAAAACCTACAGCAATAGCTATTTACAGCTATCATCATGTTTTGTAAAGATAACAGTAGAGTATAAATCAATTTTGAAAACACATTAGCTAGTTTCCTAATTATGGGCAACTATTATTAAGCAATTATTTTTTTATATAATATACAAAGTACAAAAACATAACTAATGTTATATTGCAGACGATGTCATTTTTCAGAACATTTTGAGATCAATAGTTTAAGATTCAATACTTAACGAGATTGTTTAACTTTCTTACCTCAAAATCTTGGATCAAATCGTAACTTAATTGAATAATTAAGAAAGTTGAATTTTTTTATTACATATTTTTTTTAAAAAAATTAAGAAATAGCAGTTATATTGAATAAGATACAAAGCTTAGCATAAAATTGATTTTTGATATATCTGTGATTCTACAGATTTAGGATAAAAGAAACCTTACAAAACATTCCATTTTACTAAAAATACCAAAGGGGAATTAGTTAATGATGTAGTACTTTAATTATACTGTAAAGACAATAAAAGTTTTCTTTTTGATATTGCTTAAAGTAATTGATTTTTTTCTATTATAATGTAAGCAAATAAAGATTCTGAGAAAGAAAACAATATAGTTGACAATACACAAATAATTGTAAAGAATTTTTTTATTTACATTTTAATAATTATAGCTATTTAAAGTTGCATAAAGTATTTAAAAGTGACAAAAACACGTGCTTGGATTCCTTCCTTGACATATTTTTTAGATTTCGTTCCCCGCGAGGGATTAAAGTTGAACAAGCAAGCACCTGAAAAAAAAATAGACACATGAATAACTAATTTGAAATATCAAGAGCTGAATATTTCAGAGGAAAAGTTGTTTAATAGTTCAATAAAATATTTAGAATTTTTTATTGTTTAATATAATTGATTGAATTTCCTTAAAATATACTTCTCTTAATAGTTAACAAGTGGTTGTTACATTTATGCAATCACAAACATTTTGATGATAAAAATTATTTCAAGGGATTTTAACAATTTCATGATAAGAATTTTTGGTATTGAAGGTCTCACTTTTTATGAAAATGATAAAATCTTTACTTCAATTAAATCATTCTAACTAATGTTTTCTATCTCGAGAAACTAATTTGTAATGGATTTAATTAAAAGAGAATATAGAATTGGTTTTATAAGGATTCATTTATGTTATTGAAAATTATATCCTCTGAAAAGCAAATCGTAACACTTCCAATTGTGAATTACAAATTTTTAGAAATAAAGTGCGAAATATGAACTTTATGCCCACATTTTAAAGATAACATACAAAAACCGATTTTAATTTAAAAAAAATAATTTTGTGGAGAATATGGAAACATTTCTTTTACATGTCTATATATATATAATTTAAAAACATTTCCATCGAAAATAAACAGAAAAATTAAAATGCTATAATGTGTCAAAGTAACAATAATTTATGAAATGACATTTTATAAAACATTTGCTTAAAACAGAATTTATTTAATTCGTAATTAGTTACCTCAAAAGTGAAATCTGAGTTGTCTTAGAGTGAGATCAAAGTTGTATTTCCCGCTAAGAAAACTTTAATTTCAATAAAAAATTACATGAAATAGTCCAAAATTAGGAAATATAAAAAAAAATTTGCTGTTCATTAGGTCTGCATATTTACGTACTTATAGATAAATAAAGAATACAACTGAAGTTGTATCAAAAAAGATATATTTAACTAAAACAACGTATTTAGATTTTCTTAGAATTTTATATATTCATATGATTTATTTTAAATAGAATGCAAGCAATTTTTGATGAGGTCAATATATGTATCACCAAATTTTTGCTTTTGAGTTAAAACACTCCATTCCTTATGAAATATATAAATAATACATACCACAAATTAATAGACATAGTGTGCAAGGTAAGTCTGTAATATCTACTGCATCCTGAGAAGATACGGAAATCTAAAACCAATAAACAAATTCCTGATTAATTTATTTATGATTAACTTTTATATTCATTTCTAAATTTCTTATTTATAATTTACTAAGCAGTAATTTTTTTAAAATAAAATTTTGAGTACTTTACTGCAGTACATCTAAATATTTTTTCAAGTTTTCTCCAAAATCTGCTGATAGAAGAATAATAAACGCTCCAATATCCTCTTTTTCATCCAATTCCTCAATGGTTGAAAATTGTATTTTACAACCTCCAGGAGGAGATGTTTTTAAGAAATTAACAATTCTTTTAATTTTGTTAGCTGATGCAAACTTAAGTCTTTCATTTAAATCTACAGCAGTTAAACACTTAAAATGGTCCAAAATGCTTTGCTTTAAAAATAAGCAAGGTCATCTTTTTTTAATGTGGAAATATCACTAGGTGTGTTAATATCTTTTCTTTGAAATGGAGAAGTCTCATATTAATTTTACAGCCTTTTCAATCATAACATCTAAAAACACACTGCATTTTGGCCTCTTGTCGGACATCACAATGAAGGATAAATAGAAAACTTTTAGAAATACACGTGCTTACAAAAACACTCTCACTCTCCCAATACCTATTCTATCTTTCAAATATGGCTGAAGTCGGTAAGAAGAGGCTTTACTCTGAATAGTCTTACCACTAAAAGTTATTTGTGATTATTCTATTTTTAAAACTTCCTTTACAAATCAAACATTTTCTTCATAAATTCTTATTTTCTCTAAACATAGGTATATTTAAAAATTTTTTTAAAAAGTGTGACTATATTGGAAGGTAGTACTTAATGTGCACAGTAGTATTAGAAAAATCTTGAGCACAATATGTTTTAAATGTGTTAAGCAAGAACAAATTACAAAGTTTTCACTCATATATTTGTTTCTTAATTATAATTTTAAATTAGCTTTTATTTTTATGAATTTCAGATTTCTTCACTAACATGTAAATAAATCATAAATAGCACTACAAATTTTGCAATTTTTTAATAAAATAAAGTTAAATTTGCAGTAATAATGTAATTTTTTTCAAAAAAAAAATGTGTTCCCAAAAAATTTGTTTTATAAATGTCAAACTACCAACAAGATTTCCCAAACAGGTTTTTAATTAATGTTCTAATTAGTAATATAAATTTAAAAAATTAATCATGCTTATAAAATAATAAACTTTAGATTTTCTAAATAAATCACCTTAATTCGAATAGTACTTCTTAATATGTATTTAAAAATGTTTCTTATATATTTGTTACAAAATAATGATTTTAAAAAATAAATATTTTAAAAAACATTGCATTTTCCATTGAAATGCATTTTTAAATTTCATGCAAATTCTAAACACAAGACCATTTATTCTAATAAATATCATTAATTGTAATATTATTTTATTGAAAGAATTTACCAACATTTGTGCCTAAAAAAATTATTATTTTAATGCATGTTACAAAATAAAATTGAATTAATGATAAAAATTAGAATGCAATTTAACAATCTGTATTAAAAAATAAAGATTTTTTAATAAAATTCTAATCAAAAAATTATTAAAAATATAAAAATTATATTTAGTTAATATACAATAAATTAAATCATTTTACAATGACAGAAAAATCAAGAATTTTTCACAACGAAATAAAATAGAAATTCCGTTAAAATATTTAATAGTATATATCTAAAAGAATATAACAATAGACGATTATTCACTCTTAGTTTTGAAAGAAATATAGCTAAGCAATTTTATAACAATGGAAGCACTTAAATACAATTCTAATTTCATCAAAAAATTGATAATTAAAATACTAATCAATTATGTTACCAAACTACTATAAAATATTTTAAATATTAATAAAAAGTTAGTAAAAAAATATTGACGCTAAATTTATACTAGTAAATATGATCGTTTGTAAATTCAGCTTAGAATTTTTTGAAATGTTCAGTCAAATTTATAAGAATTTATATGTATCAAAGTTAGCTAATAACTTGCATAATAAACAATATGAAAAGTATACGTTACCTTATATTTGTGGTTAAATTTCAATAGAACTTCAACTAAAGGAACAACTATTCTCAAAATATCACCAACTTCACTAAGCGAAATCAAGAGAAAATAAATGGCGAAATTAATTTGACTCATTTATCACAGGAACAGATGAAACTTTTATCCCCCCAATTCAATGCACATGCCCAAAAGCAAACGATTTTCTGCGGCTGAATTTTACAGTAAAATTTACTGTAATCATTAGTGTTCCTATGATAGCTATTTAAATAACAGTGATTTTTACTGTATTTCTTCCGTTTTTTTTTTTTTTACAGTGTAGGAGGGGGTTTTGTTGGTGCATCATCATGCATTTCTGTACTCTGAGTTGGGCTCCACCACTTAGATCATGGGTTCCAAAACTTTTTTTTTTCTCGTGGACCACTTTCAAAGTTTTACTATTTTCGGTAGACCCCCTGCTGCTGCATTTCTACTGTATTCCCAAAACTCCTAAAAAATATCACCCTAAATTGGGGGTGTTAAGAAGGGAAAAAAATTAGCACATTTTCTTGCGTCCTATCTATTAAAAAATACTTGTGGTTATACAAAAAATTATTAACATTTATTATTACAAACAATCAACGATTCACAAAAAATCAACAATGAACTCTGAAATGTAAATCAGCAAAAAAATAGTCATACTTATAATGAGACGGAGCACGGGCGGCACTTTGCAAGTCTCGACATGTGTGTATACTTGTACTATTATCTATTGTTCGATTCAGTTCTGTGTTTGAACTGAATCTCGAATATTTTTGAGTGCCTACCTAGTGAATGATGCTACCTGCCTACGTTGATGGGTAAATCCTAGCCAAAATCTTTGTTTTTTATTATGAAAACCAGAAAATTTTTCATGGACCCCCACTTACAACTTGTGAACCCCCGTTTTCTTTTTGCGTCTATGTGGACCCCTCGGGGTCCACCTGGACCACTTTGGGAACCTATGACTTAGATAGAAGCAACCGGGCAGAAGTTCGTGATTTTGAAGCAGGGACCAAACAGAATAGTCCCAATGCATGGCCGGCCAACCCAGAGGTGACATTTCACTTGGAGGACATTGAGACCATGACATGTTTAACGTGCCCTAGCCAACTTTAGCTAACACGATGGATCGTCGGTTCAGCCAGGATTTGAACTCACTGCTTTCTGATAGTGAGAGCGATGTCTTAACCAACCAGACCACAACTGCACGAAAACTAAGAGTGGCTATAATATCCCATCTAAATTATCAATGATTGCCATTCAGTATAGAGTCACATTCCACCCTGAAAGGCAGAACAAGGAAATCGATGATCGCGGAGTATTACTCATGCTCTCCGCCCCTCTCACCAGCCCTCAACCCACTGAACCATGCATGAAGTGTTCTGTGCTCGAGGCTAAGTTGAAGATCTTCCGGCGACAATTGTAGTTGCTGCAGACAAAATTGATATGACACCGGGAATCTTCAAGAAGGTGAGACATTTGTTCCTTCGCTGTTGTCAACTATGCAACGACAATATTTTGAGCACTTGCTGTAAGTTTTCCACTAAATAATAAATCAGATTGTGTATCATTAGTTTCATTTATTCGTTTTCCCAACACTGTAACGAGTTCAAGTTGAAACTCTAATATTTCTCTTTTTTCCCGCTTATACCTATGCCCCTGAGAAATTATTGCTTATCTGAATAAATACTATCACCCCTCTTATTTTGTTCCCCTCAACATGCTTCCCTGTAGCTAGCACTGAGTTGGGCTTTACCAGTTAGAATCTTCATGATTGTGAAAAAGGACCAAGCGGAAGACACCCGATGTTTGGCTCGCCACCCCCAAGGGTATCATTTCAGTTGGAGGACATTACGACCATGCCCAGTTTTAATGTGAGCCAGCCGCAATCATGAACACTACGGATCTTCGGTTAAGTCGCGACTCAAACTTATTACCTTCCGATGATAAGAATGAGTTCCTAACCAACTAGACCACCAAAGCCTTCTTTTAGTAGTAGAAACAATCCAATCTAATATATATATATCTAATGTCTCTTGATGTAAAAATATATCTGAATGTTTCTTTTTCTTTTCTTTTTTTGTGCATTCAGCATTAATAATACTTAAATTAATTTATACTTTTTTAATAAAAATATTTTTGTGCAAATTTCCATTTGGCTATTTTTCTGTAGCCGAAATTCTATTGTAGGAAACCACGACAGCTTTTAATATTAAATTTAGTATTAATCAAATCTGCAATTATATTTCAAATAATAATTTTCATTAAGATTTCCATTGTTTACCAGGATTCATCAAATGAAACTATTCCTGCTTTTATTACTAAGTTTCTCCATTTATACTTTGTTTCATTTATTTACCCACTGCATGTTAACCAAACACAGCTGTTTCGTGCTATTGCGATCTGTGGACAACTCGTCGAGGTGAAAAATAATAAATGAGGAAATTCCTTCCAAATATCACGAGAAATAATTGTAACAATGAATGGTACATCTTCCTCGTGTTATTCGAAAGAAGATTCCATTCAAAAATGAAGGAAACTGTGATGATAGCTGAACTATGAAGATAAAAGAAAATTTAAGTAAAATATATTCGGATCTCTCCAAAGGGCTTTCACCTTCAAGAGAGAAAATGTTATGCAGTACCTGTCTTGCGCAAATCGATGGCCAGAATCTCGAATTCGCTCCATCTCAAAAGGGAGATTTTCATACAGAGGGGGAATCGTGGAACTATTATTTAGATCTACCTGTTCTATTCCCTCCTCGATTTAAAAATAAATTGCGACGAATTCTCGCTAGATTATGTTGGGCATGTATTTCGAATAGGTCAAAATCTCTGCCAACTGCATTGATATAAGGTGGGTTTGTAATTCGTAGCTTGTATAGTATAGTTTATACTACATCATAGCATAGAACAATTTATTCTGAATTACTCTGGTGAAAGGATTTCTTAAATCGAAACGTATCTCAAAAAGGTGTATGAGAAAACAGTTTAAAAAATATAAAGAAACGGATAAAAGAAGTTTCATTTTATGGGGAAAACATTTTATACTGAACTTTATTGTACAGTTGCGATTAGTTCTTAGAGGTTGATGACCAGTATTAAGACGAACAATGAAGCCCGGTGGCTCAGTGGCAGAGTTTCACCCTCCCATGACACGGGTCCGAGGTTCGATCCTCGGTCTGGGCAAGTTTGACTCAACCTTTCATCCCTTCAGTGAGTTGATAAATTGAGTACCAAGCATGCAAACTAAACACTGGGGGTCTTACGTTAGGCTGACCACCTAACTGGGACTTATGCTTTGCACCCCAGGGCCCTCGGTCATGAAAACAGTTATGGGCACTGTAGGCCTTGGCCCACATGGGCTGTCGTGCCATGGAGTTTAGTTTAATTATGACGAACAACGATTCACGTTACACACACAATCTTTAAATGATGGAAATTATTAAAATACTTACGAAAGATTACCGTGGCTGAGTGGGTGCGAGATTTCTCTTCAAAAAGAAAGGTTTGGGGTTCGATACCAATTATGATTGTAAGATTAATGTTGCGCTTTTGCTTTTTGCATGTATGCCTGCCGTAGTGATATGTGTTATCACTCTTCATCCTTGTATTTGAAGGTAACAAGATAGGGTGCATAAGAAATAGAGAGGAATAAATATTGATAAAAAGGAATGTGGTATAATGATTGATGTAATAGCGAAAACCTACTTACAGCATGGTTACACGTGGAATGGGTGAAGCAATCTAATTAAATACAAAAAAGAGAATTAATGGATTAACCAAATAGTAATTAAATTATTGAAGGAAAAGACAGTATATTCACCTAATGAAGTCACCACCTGATAATAATAACCTCGAAAAATTAAGAAGTGCCATTAAGGCCCCGTTGGCACTAGGCATTACAAGAAAAAGATAAAATATCAGCTGTTAAAAGGAAAAAAAATTGAGACAGTAATATGATATCGTAAGAATATCTTCGTGGTGATGAGTATGGTTGATACATAAATAAAGATGTTAGTTTTTCATATAAATAAACATTTTATTCACACACCTTTCACAGTCATAATAACTAGATTTACAACAGCTTGAATATTCTACAGGAATTAAAAGGCTGTTTCTGTTTCTATGATACAAAAACTAAAAACAACTTTCAGAACAGGTGATTATGGCGTCTCACTGACTCCTTACTTATTTTCATCTGCTTGGCTGAGGTTGATATTTACATCTCCTCGATGTTATTCTGGAAATTTCCAAAACAATTTTACTGTAAGCCTATGGTAACTTAGCTCTTATTAGTCCTATCGACTTGAAACCTCGAGTATGCTAACTTTTTTGGTTGCCAAGCCGCCATAAATGTCGTAAAAGTTGCCAATATGCTTCATATTTTACTGAAACTTATTTCTCTGCAATGAAAATCCATATTTTTACTGAATAAACGTGGTTTATGTATTTCTTTCATGATTCAAGTGATAATAACCCGATAACTTAAGCAGAAATGTAAGACATTTGTAGAGATATTTATGCTATTTTCTGTTTTTCGTACATCATTTTTTAAACGATGGACACGATAAGGGTGCTTCTGAATTCTGGGATCTTGATGCATGTTACTAATATATAAATAAATGTAACTGTTGCAATGTGGTGATATTATCTATCAAAAGGGGTGAGAAATGCATCAGCTATTATGATGAAGTCATAAGAAAGAGATGTCATCCTCAACAAACACAAAGGCTGACCGAGCAACAAATAAACACACTATCAATTGGAAAACCAGCAAAAATATTTGGGAAAGAGGTACGTCAATTGCATTTAATAAATTGATGACGTAAGGGAAAGCTTGATAGACTGTGAGAGAAATTCATATTCAATGCAAAAGAATCACAAAATGATTTATAAATTGAGCGATAATCCTATTTCTTTCTTTAAACGGAACTCCAGTATGCAAATTATTAACCATGAAATGGTTGTTTCTTTCGTTACAGTTGTGAACCTGAGTACGCAACTTTATTACGATTCTCATTAATTTAAAAGATCTATGACGTCAGATAACGTTTCCTCCACGTCACATCGTATTGAGATGGCGTTGAAAATCCGACTTGTCGATGAATTTGCTACCTGCCTTCCAATCATATTCTTCAAGCGGCAGCAAACAAGGCAAAGTTCACCATCGAATGTCTAGGAATATTGTCAATGTTTGTTTTGCTAATAAAACGATTTTTTATATAAGGAGCAAAGTAAACTTGAAAAGCCGTTTTCCATTGATTCAAGCCATTAACGCATGGAGAATAGAATAGAAGAAAAAGCAAAATTAAAAAGACACGGCAAAATATTCACTTTATAGTTAATTTAAATCAATAGGATGATTTAAAATTTTAAAAATTTCATTGATTAATAGAATTTTAAATTAATATATACAATATTTCTAAGCAATCTCTTTCGAATCTTAAGACTGTTGCCTTGCGGAACAAGTTCAGTATCCCAATACACTGATTTCTCGCCAAATCTGGTAACCGTTGTTTACGTTGTAGTGTTGCCGATTTCAGCTTCTGTTTTTATTGTAGTGTTGCCAAATTTAGTTTCTGTTACTATTTTTATTTTTTCGTTGTCAGATTCCGTTATTCTCGCGTTTTAAATAATTTTTACGTTATATATGTGCTTTTTTTAGTGGCAATAGCTTTTTTAGTTTCACTTCGAGAACTTTCCAGAACTTTGTTTCCTAATTGTTCTACGTTTTAATTGCTAGTCATTTTAATTTCGTTTACTTTTGCTGATGGAATCAGTGGATTTCCCGCTCTTGTGTTTCGTTGTCTCCAGTGTCCAATTATCGTAAAATTTTTTTACTATTTCTTTTATATTATTTACTTTTATTTGGTTTAATTTTAATATATATTTTTTATTAAATAATGTATTTTATTTTATATACTTAAAATCTTTAAATATTCTTTTTTCCTTATTTCGTTTTCTTAATTTATTATCATCTTTTTATTGTTTTAATTAAAAATGTTGTCGAAAAATATCAACCAATTCTATTAGCTAAAATTAAAGATAATAATGATAGATTTTTGCCCAGGATTCCAAATTATTAATTAATTTAGGATTCGCAAATATTAATTTTTTAACGGAAATTTGATTTGGAGAAGGTGTAATTATTTTATTTAAATTCTATTGCTTACATGTATTTTTTTTATTGTATTCGTGTTTCATTTTTATTTACTTAAAATGTGTATATATTTAAAAAATATTTATTCATGTTTTTTTTTTTTAAAAATGCTTATATTTGAAAAATAAGTTTTTGCATGCTTTTTTTAAAATTTTATAAAGTATATATATTTAGAAAAATATTTTTGCATGCTTTTTTTTGTAAAATAAGATAATTATTTTTACTGAAATGCGACACTGGTGACAAACGAATAAAATGTCGAAATAAATATACCAATCAGCATGTCAGCTTAACTTCATATCAAGTAAGTCCGTTATTTATATTTATTTCCCTTTTTAAATTTTCTGAAATGCTAATTTTTCGATCGAACTTAGGGAAACTTCCCGTTTTAATAAACGCGCGCTTAGCTTGGCGACTTGGCGACAAAAAAATTCACCGCGTCGCCAATTGTATGGGGATACTGAACTTGTTCCTTGCCTTGCTTACACCAATATTAAAAATATTTTTAATCAATAATCCTAAAATATTAAAAAGCAAAATTGTAAAATATGGGCTCAAAAAATTTTTTTTTAATTTCTTAAAATTGTTTTATTATTATGCTAAATTAATTTTGTACATTTTACTTTTATGTTTAACATTTATTTCTCAAGTTTTATTAAATATCATTTGTTTTTAAGATTATAGCCAAGAAAATGTTTTCTTTGTATTCTCGGCATTTTATTACATTTAAAGAAACATTTTTCTTCAAAAAAATCTTTGACATTTACTGATTAATGATATTTTGAAATATTATGTTCTGCTTCCTCTTTATGTTTAGTACTAACATATCCTCTTGTTGCCCTTAATAATGTCCAAAACACTGACATCTCACTCTTTGTTATATTCTCAAGATGAATATATCTTATAAAAATATTTCAGAATTCCTTCTATTATAACCAAAAATTGACTTGAAGATTATTTTATTATCTGTAGAACAATTTTAGTCAGTTTTGAAAGTTTTCATTCTAAATTTTCTTTGCAGTAACTAGCTGATGTCAATACTACTTGTGAGTAAGAATCAATAAAAGTACTAAATATTTAAAAACTATACACATTATTTTCCATACAAAGCATATTTTGCTCCTTTTTTCATCACAAATATTTAAACCATATTAAAGTAATTGTATATTAATAGTTTATATTACTTTTTTCATATGACTGAACAAAAATCTTCAATTTAAAATGAATGCATTTATTGCCCTTTACTCGCTACATTACAAACAAGTTCAATATTGAATGTTTGCAGTTCGTAATCAAAATCGAAAACTACTTTGTACTAAATACGATATTTATTTCGTAAAGAGAGATGGCAACAAATTTGAATTTGAAAACGATACAAAAATAAATAAGAAAAGAAATATTTGACAACAACGATAGTTACAATAGGTCGTCACCGTATTTTATTTATGTTTGTTTTGATCTTTAATAAAAATGTTCCTTAGAAAGAACTGATTAATAACTAAGGAATAATGTGTGATATTGATGACCCAAGGTTACTTCATTGACTCGGAATCAAAATCGGAAACTACTTTGCACTAAATACGATATTTATTTCGTAAAGCGAGGTGGCAATAAATTTGAATTTGAGAACGATACAAAAAGAATTATTTGACAACAACGATAGTTACAATATGTCGTCGCCGTGTTTTATTTGTGTTTGTTTTGATCTTTAATAAAAATGTTCCTTAGAAAGAACTGATTAATAACTAAGGAATAATGTGTGATATTGATGACCCAAGGTTACTTCATTGACTCGGAATCAAAATCGGAAACTACTTTGCACTAAATACGATATTTATTTCGTTAAGCGAGGTGGCAATAAATTTGAATTTGAGAACGATACAAAAAGAATTATTTGATAACAACGATAGTTACAATATGTCGTCGCCGTGTTTTATTTGTGTTTGTTTTGATCATTAATAAAAATGTTCCTTTGAAAGGACTAATTAATAACTAAGGAATAATGATATTGATGACCCAAAGTTACTTCACTGACTCGGAATCAAAATCGGAAACTACTTTGTACTAAATACGATATTTATTTCGTAAGGCGAGATGGCAATAAATTTGAATTTGAAAACGATACAAAAAGAAATAAAAAAAAGAATTATTTGACAACAACGATAGTTACAATATGTCGTCGCCGTGTTTTATTTGTGTTTGTTTTGATCTTTAATAAAAATGTTCCTTAGAAAGAACTGATTAATAACTAAGGAATAATGTGTGATATTGATGACCCAAGGTTACTTCATTGACTCGGAATCAAAATCGGAAACTACTTTGCACTAAATACGATATTTATTTCGTAAAGCGAGGTGGCAATAAATTTGAATTTGAGAACGATACAAAAAGAATTATTTGACAACAACGATAGTTACAATATGTCGTCGCCGTGTTTTATTTGTGTTTGTTTTGATCATTAATAAAAATGTTCCTTTGAAAGGACTAATTAATAACTAAGGAATAATGATATTGATGACCCAAAGTTACTTCACTGACTCGGAATCAAAATCGGAAACTACTTTGTACTAAATACGATATTTATTTCGTAAGGCGAGATGGCAATAAATTTGAATTTGAAAACGATACAAAAAGAAATAAAAAAAGAATTATTTGACAACAACGATAGTTACAATATGTCGTCGCCGTGTTTTATTTGTGTTTGTTTTGATCTTTAATAAAAATGTTCCTTAGAAAGAACTGATTAATAACTAAGGAATAATGTGTGATATTGATGACCCAAGGTTACTTCATTGACTCGGAATCAAAATCGGAAACTACTTTGCACTAAATACGATATTTATTTCGTAAAGTGAGGTGGCAATAAATTTGAATTTGAGAACGATACAAAAAGAATTATTTGACAACAACGATAGTTACAATATGTCGTCGCCGTGTTTTATTTGTGTTTGTTTTGATCATTAATAAAAATGTTCCTTTGAAAGGACTAATTAATAACTAAGGAATAATGATATTGATGACCCAAAGTTACTTCACTGACTCGGAATCAAAATCGGAAACTACTTTGTACTAAATACGATATTTATTTCGTAAGGTGAGGTGGCAATAAATTTGAATTTGAAAACGATACAAAAAGAAATATGAAAAGAATTATTTGACAACAACGATAGTTACAATATGTCGTCGCCGTGTTTTATTTGTGTTTGTTTTGATCATTAGTAAAAATGTTCCTTAGAAAGGACTAATTAATAACTATGGAATAACGCGATATTGATGACCCAAGGTTACTTCCTTGACTCGTAATCAAAATCGGAAACTAATTTTGATTAATTGATTATGTAACTTGTTTGTAGACGTGAGATGATAACAGTTTTGAACTTATAAGCGATACGAAAATAAACGAAAAATTTCTTTGACAACTGAAACGATACTTATGCCATGCTCAATGACTTTGTGTTTGTTTCATCGTTAAAAATTTGTTCATCAAACTAAACTAAATAATAACTTCAGAACAACGATAAGTTCTTACAGTCATTAAATCTGGAGGAATATTTCCATAGATAAAATGTGTCCAATAAATATAATAAGGTTGAAAAAGAACTATTACCATTTTATCGCATTAGCGTGTGCAATAGATACGAATTTAAGCTGGGATATATGTATTTATTATAGAACAGGGATTTACAATTTTATTTTGAATTTGAACCTTTGTAGGCGCTTGGAATTTTAAGATACGCCTGTTTTTCCATCGTAATTATTAAATTATCACGTTTCATTGCAAAAGAAAAGAAACAAGAGGGTTTACTACATATTCAAGTGATTAAAAACTAATTACAAACATAGCAAAAACTGTTAGAAAACTCGAATTATGAAGTACCATATATTTCTTAAATTTTTTATCAGCGTATAGATTTATTTTAAGCTAATTTTGTTCGCACGTGACAGATCCGGTGACAAAACAACAACGGGGATGAAAAACAAAACGGGGATGAAAAATAGATGTTGGCCGATTCTCATAGATACCGGATAAGCACAAAAAATTTCATCAAAATCGGTCAAGCCGTTTCGGAGGAGTATGGCAACGAAAACTGTGACACGAGAATTTTATATATTATATATATATATATATATATATATATATATATATATATATATATATATATATATATATATATATATATATATATATATATATATATATATATATATATATATATATATATACATATATATATATATATATATATATATATATATATATATATATATATATATATATATATATATATATATATATATATATATATATATATATATA
>JAJQOW010000972.1:0-70811 GCA_037975125.1 Latrodectus hesperus | reverse complement strand
CTAGCGCTGCTAGACAACAGGGATCAGCAACAACAACACAACACTATCCAGCACTTGGCTGATTGGCATAGACGTGAGGGATAGTACAGCTGCAAACATCCTGAGGAAACTAAGACAACTTTCCCTTTCTCATCGGATCCACATCCAGTGGATTCCGTCTCATGTCAACGTTTCTGGAAATGAAATAGTGGACAGTTTGGATAGAGCTGCTGCTGGAGAGGTCACAACGCTTGCCGCTCTTTTTACTTATAAGGAGCTATTTTCTAAATATAAGGCAATGAATGAGGCCATTTGGATGGTTCCACCAGTACACCCATGGTATCAGAGTAGGTGCCCTGGTGGCTCCTTGGCTCGGGGCAACAATAGACGAAATCAAACTTACCCGTTTCATAAGTGGTCACTTGTCATCAATGACTTTTGTTAGAGGCTTTAAGCACTTTGAAATCTGCACTAGGTGCTCTTCTGCACAAGCCTCCCCTGGTTACATTTTAACTTTTCTGAGTCTTACAAGGCAAGAGCTGGTCACGGGGATGAGAAACAACAACAATACATGCGTTTAATTTAAAAATCGCGCAAAAAACAAACACATTAATAAAAGATATTAGAGTTTAAGTGTCGGTTATTTTCCTTAATTTGCCAGCTAAGAGAACCTATTATTTAATTAAAAAGATATTAAATTTACTATTTAAATTATTTGTTTTTAATATTTTTAGATAAATTTTTGAGAGCTATATAAGATTTTAATACAACTTTTTATAAAATTTATGCAGGTTGTGTGTTAAATTCTCATAATTCCTGAGAAACCATGTACTGCATTTAAAACTTTACTTTTAGATACTTTTAGATTTTGGTTTTATTAATAATTAAGTAGATCAAAAATATAGCAATTTTAACACACATATTTTCTACATATAATATTAAATCAAACGATAATACATTAAGTTGATCCAAACACACTAGGATATTTTCGAATATATTATCATTAATGATGACATTTCGACATTCAATTAGAAAAAATTTTAGAAAAATTAAAAAAGCTAAATATTAAATAAAATTAA
Source organism: Latrodectus hesperus (assembly GCA_037975125.1). Lineage (NCBI taxonomy): Eukaryota > Metazoa > Arthropoda > Arachnida > Araneae > Theridiidae > Latrodectus > Latrodectus hesperus. The sequence continues at coordinate 69,753 of JAJQOW010000972.1, read as the reverse complement.
GAAAGATATATAGTAAAAGCATTTTAATTTTGATAATTTGTTCAATTTTGATATTCAATTTATAATATTACATGCACTGTACATTTTTACCATAATTCGTATTGCTACATTTGGATACTTATAAATATAATTGAAAATGTGAGATATATATCTGCAGTATTATTTTCATCCTTAATTTAAACAAATTAAATAGATTTTAATATATTTCAATTCTAAAAACATTACATTTCCTAATTTATATATTACTATATATAAGCTTGTGATTAAATTTTGTATAAAATGTCTTTAAAACAGCAAAAATGCAATTTATTTCATTTCATTTGGAAAAATATTCAAATTCAGAAAATAAAAATGAAATAAAATACATTTGATAGAAAAATCAAAATTTTAATCGACAAAACGACTGAACTACAAAATGCTCTACTTGGCTATTTTGAGATTTTTAAAAAAGAGAATAGAAAATACTCCTCATGCACGACTATTCAATTTTTATTCTTACATCCTCCAGGCTAAATGTTTCCTCGGCCTACAATTCTTTCTTTTTATTCTAAACTTCAATTTCCTTTGATTTATGTGTATTATGCAAGAATATTTACAGAATTAATTCTAATTATTGGAGGCTGTCCTAAAAATTAAAGGTATAATTTCTTTTGAAACTAGAAAATTTTCACACATAAATAAATTACCAAATTTGCAGGATGTAAGAGAAGACTTTAAAACAATAAAGATTGGAGAAGCAGTATAAAAAAGTTGAATGTTTTTTGAGTAAATTACTTTGGGCAAAGTTAATTAGCTACAGTATAACTAATTTAAATTTAATTTTTCAGCAATATTTTGTGAATATTTCAATAAAAAATAATTATTATGTAGTTACAAAAAATAACTTTTAATACTAAAGAACAAAGTCATGCAAATGTAATTTAAATTAAAAAAAATTGTATTTTAATAAAATTTAACTTTTTATACTTAAAAAAGTTAAAATTTTACAACTCAATTTTTTGCTTTTATAGCATATTTTCAAGATGATGTTTTTCTCCTGGACAATCATATGTTTCATATCAATGAATTTCACAAATGCTTTGTTATCATGATTACATGTCATATGATATAAACAGCGCTTACTCATCAAAAAATCTCCTACTGACATATCTTGAATTGTATCCATTAGAAGCATACTGACAGGCAAATTTGGCTCATCCCCCCCAAGTCATCCTTGGTATCAAGCTGATTGTCCTGGGTCTTGATGGATGGAAGATGTCTTGGTTTTGGTTGCGATAGACAACACTTTCCCTCTTCTTCAGTAACCACTTGAAGGGACTTACTTTCAAGAGAGGTCTCAAAATATAACCATATTTTCCTAAATGCCAAAATAAGCCGGCATCACCGGCACATATTGTTGAGTGCCTGGGGTTGTCTCTTGAGGACTTATATAAGAATTCAACGCTTGTTTTTTATAATGAATGGACTCGTGGACCTCGTCTAGTACACTCCTAGACATGGCGTTTAGTAACAACAACAAAATATCTCTTAATCTTCTAGCATAAACTATTGCAAAAAATTTATTTCGAATGAAGAAAAAAATGGAAATACCTATGCTAAAAAGCATTTTTTGGAGGGGGATTCAGCTGCTTGGTTCTACTCATCAAATCAATTAAATACAACCATAAAATTCATTAATTCTGACCCATGACCAAGTAATACGCATCAACATTTAAGTTCAAATATTCCTCTTTACCCTACATAAGTGAAGGGATATTGAACTTCATTGATCTTTTAACGTATATAGTTTGATAAGCACGAGTTCATTAGGTTATTTAATTTTTTTAATTAAAAAAGTCATACAAATCTCTTTGTATACCACAAAATATGTCAGAAAGCATACAAAACTAAGTACATTCAACAACAAAAACATTTATAAGGTAACAACTGGAAAGAAATTAAAAGTTTAAGAACAAAGAAATGTTTTGAGAAAAACAAGAATCTTTTCAATTTTCTTCAAAGAATTAGCAAAAAGATAAGTACCAACAAATGAAAAGACGCTTAATTTGGCTCTAAAAACTGTTCTGATACTTGCATGTAAATTTCAGTGCAACAAATCATGTTCAACATCCTTAACGGGATTCCCGCAAGCACAAAGTCTACTGACCTTAATATTATAACGAAATGAATAACTTTTGAAATGAACATGGCTAATTATTAATTGAGTCAGCTAAAAATTCAGTGAGAAGTATTTGCATGTCTGACACTGCGAAATTATTGAGGAAAACTTCTTAGTCCACTCTGCTTTTGACAATAGAAAATATTCAGTATTCCAGTCAACCATAGTTTTTTTTTTCCTTGAGCAGCATACTTCTAGCAAGCTTTGAGATAAGGCAACACATAATCTTTTTGAAAGATTTCTTTTCAACCAAATAGTCTGTCTTTATTCTATCAAGTAATACAGATGTGTTCTCGAACTTAAGCATTCATGCAAAAAGAGTTGTGCAAAAGATATTCATGCAAAAGAGTATGAATGCCGAAACGAGTTTTTCCGTTGTAATTATGTCTCGCAAGAGTAAAAGAGATGACAGCGAATATGTACAAATAAGGTACTCTGCTTCAAGAGTTCTATTCTTACGATAATTAGTTTGTATTCCATTTGACAGCAAGAATTAAATTCAGATGTTCAGCCTGAAAAACAGAACATTTATCAGTTTTTATTAATGGATGTACGCACTCTTGTTTTTATCTTCATAAATAACAAAAGCAAGGTCAGCATTTCCATTCATACCTGAAACAAATAGTTCTATAATTCTGAAAAATGTCCGTTACTTAAACAACATGTATCACAGACTTAGAAACTGAAGGCAGTTTCAAATAAGAAATCAGAACCATATAATTTAAAACATTACGAGGACTTATGGTCAACATTTTAAATTTAACCCGAAAACTATTGAAAATTAATACTTCAATGGACAGGAAAACAGAAAAACTGTTTCATAGATTAGGATTTTAAAACTGTTTTATTCTTCATTTTTCTTACCCCCTGGTCTGAATCAGACCAGGTCCATGACATCCTTCGCCGTTCAAAGAATCGAGGACAGCTCCAGGGCTGTATAAAAGTTCACGCTTTGAAAAGCCAATGCAGTTCAGCAGGTGTTATAGACTGGCTTCGTTAGAATTGCATGAAGTGCAGGTGGGAAAGATTTGTTTGCCCCGGGAGAACCATAGAATCCAAAGATGGCCGGATCTGAGTCTGGACAAGGCAGTCTGATCTCGTCTTTCACCTTCGAAACTCAAAGATCCCCCAGGATCAGAGCCACAGTACCAAGGATGAGACGGCGGAATTTTCCAAGATGAGTTGGCAAAAGCCTTACTCCTAGAGAAGATTTCCTGGAAACTTCGCCGTTTAACTGCTTGTTCAAGGAAAAGTCCAGAGCCATATCAATCGCTGTAACTTCTGCACAAAAGACGGAACTGAAATCAGCATTGCGTTGTTTTAGAAGAAATTTTTTAGTTTCAGCTTTAAGAAACACTCCACTTCCAGTGTGGCCATCTTCATCCCTACTACCATCAGTATAAATTTGTACAGCTTCAGAGGGGATGTTTTTGAAACTGTGAATGGTACGAACAAATCTTTTCTAAATAGTTTTAAAAAGTTTACAATTTACTTCCGTAACAAATTTCCCATATGAGTTTCCGTAACGAGGACAAGTAATACTGCGATGTTTTTATTTGCCTCTTCTTACAAACCGAAACTACTAAATACAGCTTGCCACTCATGGTTTTAAAAAAGAAACCATCAAGAAATAAATATTCGACGTTCAAATTAACTCCATCCAATTCCTGACAAGCCACGCTTGTGGATAAAAACTTCAAAATGCTTAATGTACACAGATTCTCTCATCACGATGGTTGTTTCAAATATCAAATTAGTAAACTAGTATCAAACCAGTAAACCAGTAAGTCCGACCACTTTTTCTCACTATACTACCATAACCTCTGAGAGAGTATTAAATTTATTTTGTTGATGACCAAGTAATATTTTTGAGCAGATATCATGTGTCAATGACTGACTCACTAATAATTAGATTTCGCAATGAAATTTAAAGTCTTAAAAACAAAAACAAATTTAGTACCCATTCATAATTATTTATTTTTCTGTGAATCTTTCGATTCCCTCAACTTAAGTGGAATTTTTGTACGACTGTATTTGCCCTAGTTGTGTTTTATGTGTTACAGCCCTGTTGTGTTTTGAATTTTATAGAGTATACTGAGACGATCGTGATTAGAAAACATGCATTTCTAAGTAGTCACAGCTTATAACTTCTAATTAATCATTATATGTTTTTCTAGTTCAGATATTAATCCATACAATTGATGAAATAATCCAAATCAATAAGCATTATTTCCGATTGGTGCTTTAAATATATTACAGGCTGTATATTTAATGATATAATACAACGAGCTCATACACTACGATTCTATATCATTGACATCTAAGTTAATCTCTTGCACACATAAGCCATTTGCAAAATAAGATAATTAATGAAAATTTTTAAAAAAGATTGATATACTTTTTCAGTATTTGTCTTCAAATCTAATGATTGATTACGATACGGATGAGCAGAGTATTTCTGATCATTCATTTTTTAAATCTGAAAGTCATTTTCATTTAACAAAAGAGAATACCGTAAAACCATTGCAAAAAAAAAAAGAGTGGAACTTAGGTTATTTTATCCACAATGGTTTGAAGAATGAGAGTAGAAAAAAGATTGGTAGGAAGATGAATAATGATATTGCGGAAGTAGCAAATGAGATTGGTTTGAAGAATAAAAATTTTACAATCATACTCTCTCTGCTGTTTACCAGTACGGTTTCAGAATGGGAAGAATTTACTTTGTGGCTGAATATTTGTAGCTATAGTGAATTTTCTTATTTGTGCACTTTTGACTGAACAAGAAGCTCGAAGTTCCGCTGTATTTTTATTTTATGTGGACATAGATATTTCTGAGATAAGTTATATATTTCGATAGAAAAAATATATATAACAAAAAAAAAAAAAAAATAGAAAATGAAACAATATTTTTGCTGAAGAATATTTCTTTAAAATCCTTAGTATATACACATTTCAATTTTAATATTTATCAATGTTATTATTTTATTCAGCAAACATTTGTAACTAATACTATGTTTCTTTTTTGGGGGATAAAGTTCAATTTTAGATGTTTACATGTGTTAAATCCTCTACAGTCATTATTTTAATGCAAAAAAAATTTAACCAGGATTTACAGTTTAAAGCAGATTCTTCCGATATATGGCAGTAGGTAATAATATTAAATATTTTTTTTAAATAAACTTCAAAAATATTATTACGTTATTCAAATTAATATTTTATTTCTTTACTTTTTTGATAAGATATGCTTATAAATTTATCTCAAAATTAAATTTAAAATTTAAAATTTTATTTTTCCTGTTTTATTTAGTAATTTAAGAAATTTTAAATATTTTGCTTTTTTATAATTAAAAAATTCAAGATGTATTTACATATTTTTTTAAAAAAAAATAACATTTTTATGTTGCTAACCTAGTTTGCTATCTTAAAATATCACTCGCTAACTAGAAATAGTGGTTAATGACTGTTCGCGCATGCGTGCACGTGACGTGATATTGTATAAAACAGTTAGCGAAGTTTGCGAATTGAGGAGAACGATTGTTTTTCGAGAGGGAATTATTCCCATATCCTTTGTTACGTATATTTGTGTCTGTAATAAAAAATTTAAAAACACTGGTCCATCATATGTATTAATAATTATTATATAATCTAAACATCTCTAAACCTTAATAACAATAACTTACAGTTTAAAGTAAATTCTTCCGACATATTACAGTAAATAATAATTCTAAATAATTTTTCAAATAAATTTCGATAAATAATCCTTACGATATTCAATTTAACATTTTATATTTTACTTTTTTGATAAGATATACTCATGTGCATTAATCTCAAATAGAAATTAAAAAATATATAAATGCTTACCTTCTCCTTCTTTTATTCAGAAACTTAAAAGATTTTAAGATTTTTGTTTCTATATTATTAACAAACTGAATATTTACTTAAAGTTTTTTTAATAACACTTTTTGTTGCTCACTTTGTTTGCTATCTAAAAATATAGCGCAGTTTCTTTTAAAACATTTCTTCTAACATTTCTTTGGCATGTCTTTCTCTTTCTCATTTCTATTACGTATTTAACATTTCTTTTAAAACATGATTGTTTCATTACAAGAAGAGAAGAACATCATAGGATTAATTTATAACTAATTATGTAATAGGAATGAATGTTATTTTTGTCGTAGCTCTAATTATAATCTTAATATTCTTCATCTTCTTGCACAAAGTTTACTGACACAAACAATAGCTTTGGCCTACATTTCTAATTATTGCATTATTATAATCTTTTTATGTAGTCAAACTTCTTATTGTTATTCATAGAAAAATCTGCTTTCCCGTAATATTTTCCATTTAGTTTAGTAATTACTGAATTTCTAGATTTTCTAGGTTATAATTTCTAGTTTTTATGCTAATAGTTAAATCCGGAAAATGAATTTTTGAATTTGTTAAGAATGCTTTCAATTATATTTAGTAGACATGCTAGAATATTTTTTATTCTGCTTTTCTATAAAGTAAATGGCCTAATAACTCTCAATTATTTGCAAATTGCTTTTGAAATCACGTTAAAATATTCTTAAAGTGAAGTTTTGCTATAAAATCATCATTATGAAATTTGCTCTTGGATGGAATTTGATTCACATTTTGATTTTGTTTTTATTTTCTACATTTTTATAATCAAGATTTTAATAACGAATGAAATTAGGAAATCTCATTCAGCCTTTTGTAAAAAGAATGAGATTTTCTTTTCTAATTTCAACTATTATGTTTTTTGTTTGGTTCCTTTTTTTCAGTTTGAAATTTTATTAATGCCATATTCTTTCGTAGTATAAAGAAAAGGCAGCGTAAAAATTTGATGTAATTACATAACAAATGTAAACTCCCATTGTACAATTTTTATTTTAATAGTAGAATTTCTTTTGTTGTTGTACTTTGAAAGAAACTTTTTAAGATGTTTTTGTTTGGGATGACGCACAACTTTTTAAAGGATATTTTATCAATTATATATAGTTTTTTTTCCATTTACAGAATATATTCTTTTTTAAGCAACCACAGATTTTATCTCAGAATAAAATGTTGTTATTTATATTTACACTGAGCTTATTTCAGCATAAAAATCAATGCTACTGAGAAATAAACATTTCGCTTATAAAAACTTGATGTACGAAAATATATTGTGTTACAAGGAATTATAAAAATAGAAATAGTTTTCTAAGACGTGCTTTTTTATTACACACTGAAATAAACAGGAAAGTAGCATTTTAAAATTTAGGAAATTCAATTTCTGTTTCTATTGGAAAAAAGTATTCTATTTTCGGAGCGATAAGCATTTTTATATTCTTTTGCACACCTGTTCCTGTTAAAAAATAAGTATCTAATGTATAAGGCGTTTAGAAAATGTTAAGATTAAAATACTGTACATGCATAAATACTGTAAATTTTTTTTCATGGAAATATTTATTCTAGTTTCAGGAAATGTGTTTATATATGTGAATATTAAGTTTCGTGAAATTTTAGTAAGTCATAGAAAAATAGAAATTTTATAAATTTATTGAAACAAAAATCCCGAAAAAAAAATGTATTCATTTGACTAAAACAATTGTTTTTTAGTGAAAAATTAACATTTTCTACTTAAAAAAATATTTAAAAAACTAAAAGTTTTATGAATTTTTATAAGAATTGTTCGTGGAAAATGTAAATTCATTCTAAAATCAATATTTATATCGGAATAATTCGTAGTGTTCTTCCTCAAAATTAATTCAAATGCGATATTTTTTATTTTAAAATTGTAAGTATATAAAATAAAATATGTCAATTTATTTTTGATATGTAAAAGTAGTATTTTCATATTTTGACCTATCAAATATATTACCATCTATTTCGTAAATTTCAGTTAATTATGGTGTTATTATTAGCGTAATAAAATAATAATAAACATCTTTTTTCAATATCAAATATTTACATGATTAATAATATCCAATCATATAATAAAAACAACAGCACAAATGACGTTAGTTAACTCTCATTTATATAACAGAATAAGAGAGACTTACTGAATTTTTAGGTTTTATTTATAGCTGCTTCCTACAGAACAATTCAATATTATATTTTCAAAATGTGTGCATAATTGTATTAATATAGATATACACTTCCAAAAATAGAAAATAAATGAAACTAAGTTATTCGAATTCATAAACATATATATATATATATATATATATATATATATATATATATATATATATATATATATATATATATATATATATATATATATATATATATATATGGGAAGTGTGAAAATTCACAATTGATCCCTTCAAATTTCAACCTACGTGTTGTTATAAATAAATGTGGATATTTCAACGACGATGGTAGTTGAAATACGGCAGGAAGATCCAAAAAATGAAACATCTTAAGAAAGAAAATAGTTTTCTAGAGTTTCTCTTTCAATATTCTTTTTTTAAAGAAGTTGTAGAATGATATTCTGACCAGATTTCGTAAAACAATGTGATAGGAATTTTGATTTATGAGGATTTCATTTCATTCTTGACTCATATTCTTTTCTCCTATTTTTTCTATTGAATTTCCTTTCTTTAGTTGGAAATCTTTATGTAAATCTATATTTATTGGTCAATAAAGAAAATAATACAGGCGTGCATTTTTTTATGTATTTTCTGCATAGCACAATGTTTTCTAAGTATTTTATAACTCAAAATAGTATAAGATTAATAAGTTAAAACTGTTCCACATTCAAAGAGTTGTTCTTTTACCAAATTTAAAGTAAATGGTTATTTTATTTATATTTTTCATTTATGAAGTATTTAATTAAAATATTTAAAATTAAAACTCACATTTGTGCCAATTTTGTTTTTCTAATTATGATATTACACACTACTATCAAAATAAAGAATTTTAAAAGCATATCAGATTCTAAACAGTTCCATCAATTAGAAAGCACTAAGTTTCAAATTTTAAACTTCAGTTAGAATCTCTGCTTTATGTCATACTTCAAAATAAACCAGTATATAAAATCAACCTGATCAATGCAATTATGTTTGCTTTCAACATAGTTATTTTGGTACATTTTCATAGTTTAAAACACAATTATTTCACTATTTGAAATGCAGGTATTATTTAAATTTCTCTGAGAGCTTCAAAATGCATAAAGTTTTGCAGTTTTTAATAATAATAAATAATACCCCAAAAATATTTGGCAAATCTCCTGTTCTTTTCAATTTCTTTTCAAGTAAATGTAAATATATGTCAATAATATTTATAAACTGTATTTTAAAATCTATTATCATATTAATTTTACGAATAATCATTTTTAATTTCAATTCTATTTTTAATTCTCAATCCTGATTAAGAAACATCTTTGAAAATAAATAGTTTATACCAATATACCATTCTGTTAAAAAAATTATTTTGTTAAGTTTATTTCTTCATCAGTAATGAATTCTTAAGGAAATTTCATTTTAGGACATTTTGGCAAGGAAAGTATAAATTGGCAAATGTTCAATAATGCTTTAAAAGAAGTCATTGTAAAGAAATTTTGCATTATTTGTTCTTGTGTAACTTAATACTGCCTAATTCATGAAACTCGAGTAGAAATTTTGAATTAAATAATCATTTGGAAAAAACTATTATTTCATTTCAAAATAATTTATCAAGCTGTGTTTTTTGACTAAGAAATTCTTTGAAATCCTTTGGAAATGTTCCTGTAGATTTAAATCAATGAACTTCATGGTGTTGTTGTCATAAACAACAAGCCGATTGTTTTCTGAGACTAGATATTCTAATTAATCCATGAATCGATATTCCGTGAATAGACATATTTTAATAAACGTATTATTCTCATTGAAGATATCTGTTTCTTTACCTGCACATATTCTTAACATTTGCAAAAGATCAAATTTGCTAAGAATATCGAGGATTTGAACATGTTTCGATGTGATTTAAGCACGCAACCTTCTCATCAAAAGTAAATTCGTGTTCAAGTCACGTTCCTGCAGCTCGTTGGAAAAAAAGAATGGTCTACAAAATTCGTAGACACAATGATTGCCGTTTCAAAACGAAACAAATTTCAATCAGCAGTAAAGCAAACAACACTTCAAACTTTACTTTCTGGAACTGCAAAATTCTTCTGACTCTTCGATTTCCGCTGTCCTGTTAGTAAGCTATTTTTAAATTTCTGAAATGTGAAGCAGTACCATTTTGAGATGCCATAAGAAGTAGAAAAATTGTTTTACGAATACTGTGGTAATGAAACTCTTAACTTTTTGTGCTACAGTTGCTGGTAAAAATAAGAATAAAATCTTTGTTCTATCAACATCAAGTATATTAGATAAACGATTTCATACTGCAATTTTCCTACATAAAAATCAAAATAATGAATTTTATTATAAATTAATAATTAGAATATATAGATTTCTAATGTTTTTCTTTGCGACTGATGGCTGAGTGGTTAGCGTTCCTGACTCCTGAGCTGTGGGTCCTGGGTTCGAATCCCGGTTTGGGTATGGATGTTACTTTCTTTCTCTGTTCTCTCTATCCTTTCTTCCGTGATGATGTATGAATGTGGCACACCCTATAAACGGGTTTGTGGTGGTATGGCGCGGGTAACGCTACTCGCCTCCGTGACTTGGTTCACAGGTGCCCGCTGGGTAACGACAAATGAGTAGCAGTTTCTGGCCTTGTTGTGGCATAGGGTTCAACCCTCAAGCGCCCGCCGTTGGAAAAAAATGTTTATCTTTATAAGAAATTGTCTCTTAAAATGTTTATAAATCATAAAAAATGTTTTTGTGTGTGTGTGCTTTCACTTAACAAAATAGTTAATTTAAATAATTATGGTTTCAATATATAGAAATTTCAAAGTAAAAAACCAATCAGAAAATATTCTTAACATTAAAATATGCAATTATTACATTTTAGCAATATTATTAAAACTTCATTTACATTAAAATGATATTTAAAATTATAGGTATACAATGAGTATTTTATAATATAAAAGATTTTAATAACACTAAATACATTTGTTTTTAATTGCTTTATATTTACAAAAAATATGTAATTGTTAATTCCAGCATTATATAATTTAAAAATGTTAAAGTATATTATTAACACCTTAAAACACTTTTCTAAACTATAAAATGAATGCAAATAAATCTGGCCTTTTTTCCAATATTCATAAATTTAATTCCCATATGCCTTGATTGTTTGTTATGATTCAGAATTTTATTAAACTTTAATGTTTTAGCAGCCCTAAATTATCCAGAAAATTGACTGAAATTTGACAAATCGACCAAACTTTAAAAGAGCTTAAAATAGTATAATTTGAAGAGGAAATAATCTTTAAATTTTAAGAATCTTATATAGGATGTTATGTATATTTAGATTTGGGTAAATTCTAAACTATATTTTAAAAACACACGACTTAAAATGTTTCGCACTATTAATATTTAGTAGATATAATAAAAATAAAATTTACTTTTGAGAATGTTGAATTTTTTAATGAGATTAGCTAACTGTTTTTCTTTTTGTATTTATTTCATTGGTTTCCTCCGTATTAAATTCGTAATTTAAATAATTATTTAAAAACTTATTCAATATATATAAAATTTATGTTAACATATTAGCGCTAATATAGAAATCAATATCATATTTCATATTATTACATTCTTTTCGTTGAATCACATTAAATTCTTAATCGTATAAATATAATGTTTATAGCCTTAGTTATCCTATATGTTGTGTAATAAATAATTTATGAAAAAATTATTATCTGAAAAATATATAGCTTCAAGTTGATCAAATGAAAGCAAAAGTATTGAGATAATTTAGTTTTCTAAATTTTTATTGAAGTTAATTCTCTTAATTTCTATACACAATTATTTTTAAAGCATTTAGTTACACATGCTTTGGCTCTTTTAATACATAACATATAATCTGATATGTGATAAAAAAAGATTTCCTTAGATAAACTAGAAATTTTCACCTGTTTCGGAAATGAATGAGTTTCGCTTTTTAGGAATGTTTTCAAGCTTTGATTTTTTTATATGTTACCAAAGCTGTCTTACTTGATTGGTATCCCATGAGTGACTCGGCAAAACCAAAACTTTAATCTTCACCGTATATGTAAACCAATTTTTCTTAACTTTGTTTCAGATAAAAGGGAAGGACATTCCATGCACTATTGTATTCTGAATAAATGTGGACGCCATAGTACTTCGTATTGATGCTTCTGGATTGTGTGCAAAGATCTCTGCAAAGGCATTTATCATCTTACGTTGAAAAAATTTATTAAAAAACAGACAATGGTGACAACTTCATGCATATAAAAATACCTTGTGGAAAATTGCTTCAACACGATAGGGATCCCAAAAAGAGTTTAAATTGATAAAATGAAGCTAAGACAATTAAAATATTTGGACAAGTCAGTCATCTGACCTCAATCCAGTTGAACATCTTTAGAAAATTGAAAGAAAATTCGTGACATAGGAATCATTTTCAGGAATCTCAGATGAATGATTAAAAATTCCTAGTATCTCATTAGAATTTTTTTTAATTCCCAGCCCAGACGACAAGCTACTATCCTAAAAGTAAAAACGTATGCAATTGAATTTAAATAAAACTGTATTTCAATACATTAAGATAACTATTTTCAATACGAATTTAAAAATACTAAATCATTTCAAAGTTTCAGCTTTCAACTCTCCGAATTTACGATTGGTATCTTTTAAATAAACAACTTTCCTACATATCGTGTGTTACACCTCATATAGCCTTAAAGCTTTTATTTTTTAAAGTATCTACTTTCAAATTTGGATATAAAAATTAAATTTTTTACTTTTCTGAAATGCTTTTAAGCAATTATAATATCAAAATAAGCTATTATTTAACTTTAGGAAAGGTTATGTATCAAAATATTTTTTAAAGAAAAAATTATTGTGAATCTTTAAAACAAATGCTAATTACATGCAGAAATCAAAAAGCAAAGCTGTTAACAACTTATATCACATAGCAAAAATAGTTATAGTATAACTTGCTCAGAGTAAATAAACGATATGTTTACCCTATTACTTGTACATTGTTTTACTTTTATTTGTATGTGTAATAAAATAAAATGAATGCTGTCTGATATTATACTAGAACTTAAATTACACAAATGGTAATAGTTGTTCTTGTATAAATAAACACGTTTTAATAATGACAAGTTCAACAATCATTTTAAAACCAAAATTCTACAAATAAAGTGTTTCTAAGGGAGTCTTTAAGTCTTCACTTAAGAAAGTTAAGTGAAGCATAATAAATTTACGTAACTATTTGGTGACTAAACTATTGTTAAACTATTAACTACACTTTACGAGTCATTGGAAAGAAACAATTTTACAACTATTTAGTCAAGTTCATTTAATAAGGAATTTCAGAGAAACTGAGCATAAAAATTCACCAAATCTTTAATCTTTTATTACGTAATCTAGCAAATCATATTTAGAAATTTCATTAAATATTTTGCCTGACTCATGATAAATGTCTACATTTATCCATAACTGAAAAATATTTCAAAGAAATTTCTTTTACATTTATTATGAAAATAAATACTTTACTAAAAAGAAGCAAAACAAATATTATCATTGCAATTTTATTTCTCACATTTTACTATTGGGTTAACAACTAAGTAATTGCGGATTTCACTCATAGATGGCTTCAGTTGAATTTTTAGGTTTGCAGACGAAGTACAAATGTAAAACACATTTTGTTATTTGATAGTTGGCAATTCAGCTGTCAATCAGTAACAAAAGTTTTTTGATCGGTTGCGTAGTTTTCGTTAGGCGTTCGTTGAAAAATAAAAAAATCAAAAGCAACATTTTTGTCATATTTTGCTTTTTTTATTTCCGCAAAGGGAAAACGCATCACAAGCTCATAAAAGGTTATGTGCTGTTTATGGTGATGAAGTCTTAAAAGAACGGCACTATCAAAATTGGTTTGCCAAATTTCGTTCAGGTGATTTTTCACTCAAAGATGAAAAACACTTTGGTCGTCCAGTTGAAGTTGATGACAACCTAATCAAAGCAATAATCGATTCGGATCGTCACAGTACGACACGTGAGATATTAGAGAAGCTTTATGTATCACATGCATGCATCGAAAATCACTTAAAACAACTTGGCTATGTTCAAAAACTCGATACATGGGCTCCTCACGAACTGAAAGAAACGCATTTAACGCAGATCATTAACAGCTGCGATTTTCTAAAGGAACGTAATGAAAATGATCCATTTTTAAAACGACTGATAACTGGCAATGAAAAATGGGTTGTTTAAAACAATATCAAGCGAAAAGATTGTGGAGCAGGCCAGGTGAACCAACTCAAACAACATCAAAAGCTGATATTCATCAAAAGAAGGTTTTTGTTTTCAGTTTGGTGGGATTACAAAGGAATTGTCTACTTTGAACTCTTGCCACCCAATCAAACGATCATTTCTGTTGTCTACATTGAACAACTAACGAAATTAAACTATTTAGTAGAAGAAAAGCGGCCCGAATTGGCAAATCGAAAAGGTGTTGTATTCCTTCATGACAATACAAGGCCACATACATCTTTGGACACTCGGCAAAAATTATTGGAGCTAAGTTGGGATGTTTTTCCACATCTACCATATAGTCCTGACCTTGCACCATCTGATTACTTTTTGTTTCGATATTTACAAAACTCATTGAATGGTAAAAATTTCAATAATGATGATGATGTCAAATCGTACCTGATTCAGTTTTTTGCTAATAAAAACCAGAAATTTTATGAACGTGGGATTATGATGCTGTTTGAAAGATGGCAAAAGGTCATTGATCAAAATGTGCAATACATTACAGAATAAAGTTATTTAGTTCCATGAAAAAATTGTCTTTGATTTTCTAAAAAAAATCAGTAATTACTTAGTTTTCAACCCAATAGATTAAAATCAAGTAAAATTCATATGAAATAACTAACAGAAATCTGATAAGCCACTAAAATGCAACATCATGAAATGAAGCAAATAAAAAAAAGATACTTTTACAAAACAGTATGATATGAAGATAAAACTATTGAATTTGCATCAGTTTAAGAGCTTACAAGGAAGAGAAATATGTAGAAACAGTTTCTGCTCCATGCCTCTTCAAATCTATGCCCCACTTCATCAACCGAAAGAGTTAAAGAGAGTCAAAGGGTCGATCTCCCTGCAAGTGGTTTCAATTGGCGAGAGAGGGGGACACTGCACACGGGCCACGATATCTTCTGCATCAAAGAAGGTCAAAGCACGACCGGCAACATGTGCTCATGAATTATTGTTTGAGATAGCATTAATCAGGCCTTGAAAATAAATTGCAAGCACTGCACTTAAGATGTCAGAAATTACACGATGGCCGTTCAAATTTTCCTTGATCCAAACTAGAGACGTATATGCCGTGTACCGAATGGCGATCTCTTACATCACAAGGCCTCTATGACAATTGAATGTAATCAGATGACAAGATTTCTTTTGTGAATCTCCAGACACGTATATAATCACAAGAATGCAATATGATAAACCGATGCTTGTCTAAAAAAGATATCACTGTGTTGCTGTTATACTCATCTTTGTCGTTGGGAGCACCGGAATCACCATTTGTTTCAATGAGGCAGCATTTACAAAAGCCGTAATAATTGGTCACCTATTGACAGTCGAAGCTGCTCCAATCGTCGACAAACTTTTCTTTTGCATTCTTAATGCCTGTCTATCGGGGTGGATGGTTAGACGTTTTCTTGTTCAAACACGTGGATATTGCCCCTATTTATAAAAAAATGCTCCAGGAAGGCTATTTATGTGTTGGGTATTAAAAATGCCTTATAATGGCTTTTGGCTGTTAAATTGTCCTCTACGCGGTGTACAAACGATGTTCCAATGTACGAAAGGATATTCAAGGTACTAGAAACAAACCCATTTCTTGATGAACTGCCCTTGATGGGGTTGAACAATTTAGAAAATTGAACCACCCAATGTACCAAACATTTTGGGCTTTCGTTCTAGGAAAAATTTGAGATTCTGCATACCGTTCTGTATGATGCTCAATAACCATCGATTGCGTATTAGCATGATATTGGAAAACATTTCAGAGTATATCTATATCTATATATATATATATATATATATATATATATATATATATATATATATATATATATATATATATATATATATATATATATATATATATATATATATATATATATATATATATATATATATGTACTTTTCATTTTTGTAATGTTTCAGGTGCCGCTTGTCTCTCCTGTGTCATTCAAATGCATAGTCTATTTGCGTATTCCAAGATCTTTTTGACGTATTTAAGATCATTATTTCCTGGTGTTGCAAATTTAATGTTAATATAGATAGCTTTAAAAGGTCATAATTTAAGAACAAATTCAAAATAATCATAAAATCAAGAAAAATCCAAAAATTTAAAATTGTTTTTTAAAAAATCTTGTTTTTGTCCGACACAGGAATAATTTGAGCTTTGTTGAACTATAGGAATTTTAAATAAATTTTTTTGAGCTAAACATTTGAAATAAATTTTTGTTTTACATTCTTCAATTCTGCAAAAGCGCAATTATACTTTAATATGCTAGTAATGTTCAGTGATTAGAATTCTTACCATGATTATAATCATGAATAATGATTGTAATATATTAACATTTCTTTCAGAAGAAAATTTTAAAAATGAATTGTTTTTTAAAAATATTTTTTATTACCTAATACTTTACATAAAAGAAGAATTTTTTGTTACACATTATTTATATAATTCTGATATATTCTTTATTAAGTTTATTAGAAATTTACTGATTTTGCCGACATTTCTATAAACATTTCCTATTTTTGGCTAATTATTTTTACAGAAATTTCAATATTTACAATGAAACAACTTAAAATCTAATTTATCTGATATTAAATTAGTATATATTTAGGTATGAACGTACTAATATCTTAAATTATGATAAAAAACTCTCATAAATAACAATAAAAGCTGATATTTATCTTGACAATTTTTTTAATATATTATATTATGATAGTTCGCTTAGATAAATTTTTAAAAAATATTATATTATTTGTTAATTTTAATGAGGGATTCTGTTTTAGTAAAATTATTTAAACTATCTAATATGTTCATTAATATTTAGGTATATTTTCTACATTTGTGGATAATGCAGAAAATTCAATCATAATATAATGAATACATTTACCTTAAATTTTGCGTTTTTTAAAATTTAAATATCATTAATCTGTTGATTATAAATGAAATTGTGAAAAAAATAAATTGCAGAAACTTAAAAATACGTATACTGAATTATATGCAAATACGATTTAATGTATGAGTGAATTATGATTCTTTACTTCAAGATTCCTATTGTCATGTTGTAAACCAAGACTAAAATGAAGTAAAAACTAATTATCAGAAACTTTCAGAAAAAAAATTTCGAAAGTCATTTCAATTACAAATTTCGTGTTATAAACAAAACTTGATCCAACGGCCAACATTTATTACCGAAGTTATCTAAATTATAATTTACATCAATAACGGAAAGTAAAAAGAAAACTAAACTCCACTAAACTTTAAAATGTTGAAACATTTATTTTTATTTAAAAAGAAAGTAATTTATTAACATCGGTATCAATTTAAAATACATGGTATCAAAAGGAGAATGAAGAAAAGAAACATAACTTTTTAAAGTATTTTATTTCTAAAGAAACTTTTCTGGTAAATATTTAAAAAAAATATAGAGGGTTATTGATCTAAGAATAAATTAAATTTAAGTTTACAAAAATAAATATTAAAAAACTTAAATGACGTTTTCGCTCATAAATCTTTAAAAGAATAGATAAATAAAATATATTGATTAGTTACGAAAAATGTTTCCTTCCTTGCTTTATATTCTAAAATTTAAAACGAAATAAAAAAAGAGATATTGAAGAAGAAGTCTTTTATTTTCTCTTCGATGTCATATAGTTAAAAAAGGATAATAATAGATGCCAGCAATATTAAAATTGAGTTATGAAGAAATTATTTTGTATCAAAAAAAACTTTCAGATTTAATGTAAGAAATCTTAAAGTATATTTTCAATGACTTTTTAAATTTAACGAGTTCATAAATATATTTATTGTTAATAAAAAATACAAGTACAAATTTTATAAAAAGATACATTTATAAAAGTTTTACCATTTATTATTTGATATAATTCATATCAAAATATGTCAAATAATAAGATATTATTTTAAATATTAAAAAAAATATTTAATAATAGTTTGAAAAGTTAATATTTTTAAAAGAATCATTATAAATATTATATTATAAGAAGCATAGGTAAATCTTATATTTTTGAAATTTCTAAATTAATTTTATATATTCAAACTAAATTTATATATTTAAAAATTTAATACGTTTACCATTTTAGGGTACGAAAATAACCCCGCACAGATAAGAAATCTCAGGAATATCAAAAATTACATAAAACTGTTTTAAGTAATATCAGAAAATAAAATGAGTCTTTTTCCCCATATTCTTTTGGTGAATATTAATGGTTGACATTGTTCTCTTCTATTAAGATATATAAGCTGTAATAAAATAAATTTAACAAAATATTGCTTTATATAATTTTTCCAAGAAATCCTTTTGCATTACTCACACACTTATATATATATATATATATATATATATATATATATATATATATATATATATATATATATATATATATATATATATATATATATATGAACATTTATTCATACTGTATCTTGTATAGTCTATTTTTTGCTTAAAACTTAACATTAAAATAAAATTTAAGATTCTCATAAGACTTGCATATTGATTCATTTTAAGGTTTTGAAATTCCGAATATGTTCTGTCTTTTGAAAATTTAAGAAACGAAAGTTATATTAGACTGATCTATTTTGAGGAGCAGAAATAGATGCTACGAAATTTCTTTGGATCTTCTGAAAGTAGTTTGACACAATGGATGCATTCACTGGAAGTAATAAGTTGTAAATGACTTCGAGAAAGATGCATAAATGCATAGAACTTGTTTTGAATCAATTTTATCTATGGAAAATGACAAATGGGATATTTCTTCAAAATATTTCAACTTCTTTCAAACTAATGACAAGCGATAAAATGTCACTTTCATTTTTTTCCAAGCATAGGTTTTAATAGTCAGTGAAAGACACCATTATTCTTTTATTAAAACTCTTTTCCTAGAAATTTTATATGAATATGGGGAAATATTACTTGAATTTAATGAAAGGGCTAACTTTAATATCATTATATACTGTTGATGTTTTTCAATTCAAAGAAGGATATCATGTCATATCCTTTTATTTTATATTATTCCGCTTAATTTTAGCTCAATTTTTGCGCTGTTTAGAGAAACGGTTTAAGCATTTATTTTAATATTGTGTGTGTTCACTAATGTTATTTGATAGTAAATAAAAGTAAGCCCATAAATTTGGGAATGATGGCGCTATGATTTTTTTAAATCAATCAGTAAAATAATAACACTATATCTTTTTTGATAGATTACTTTTCGCAAAATTGAATTTTATATTTAATATTAATATTTTGAAATTGATTTTTCTTAAATATTTTCTTTTTTTATGTTACTCTTAAATATTTATTACGATGTATTAATGCTCATAAACTGTTTATAAGATCATTGATAAAAACATTTAAGAACATAATTTGAATAGTTTTTCAAAATCACAGAATTTTGAATAGCAAAAATTCCATCTTTGATTGCATCTAATATTCTTTCTAACATATTCGCATCCTTGTTTCATAACAAATATACATTATTACTTTCTGGCTAAATATATTTAAATATTTCATCTGATATTTCAAGGAAGCAAATACCACATGTTAAAACAAAACTTTGAACTGGTCCCGCTGCTATTCTGTGATCAAAGGAGGTTTTCAGTTCTTAGAAAAACCTTTATGTGAGGCGGAGGTGACTAAAAAGCCATGTTTTTGCCATAATGAAGTTACAGATGAAAAAACATTTTCTTAAAGAAGGCTAAACCGCGTGTAGCACACCCGCTTTCAGCAAGTTACATTCTTTCCTGGAATCTTAGACTTCTTATCTGCACGATGAAAACTCATTCTTCTCTAAGATGGCAAGTTAGCACCTCGGCGTACGAAAGAGCTGTTTACTCGTCAAGAACTCCTTGATGTTCTCCGAACTAAAATTGAACCGCTGCCGTTTTACGAGCAAATAAGATAGTTTTACGATACTTTCCACCGCTTCCCGCAGCCGTTGACGTAAGGAACTCTTTTTCTCGAAGAGATTAGAAATACTCCGCTGAGTTCCGTCTATAAAGTTACTCGCAGACAGGATCGTTACGTAACTTCCCTTAATATTCCTGTGAAGATGAGTTGCCGTTTTTTTATTATATGGAAAAGAGAGAGAAGTGATGACAGTGTCCTACTGAACTTAATTATACATTGTAAAATATCATTTCAACAGATATCTTGATTGTAAATATTTTATCCTCATTAGAAGAACTATTCCAATTTGAAATAATGCATTTCGCAATGATATAACATGATTTTAAGTTCCAATAAGTTGAGCGTTTTCTTGAATTATATCGCTTGTATAACTTTTGTTTTCTTTCTCTGAACTAAGATGAAAGAATAAATATGCATACATGATGTATTCGTGTATCTGCGTTGGTGATGCTATAATATCACAGCGTAGTTGAAAATCTAAAAAATACAAAATTCAAAAAGCGGAAAGTAATTCTATAATTTTATATTTTTATTCTGTTATAAATTTATTT
This sequence comes from Latrodectus hesperus, assembly GCA_037975125.1. NCBI lineage: Eukaryota > Metazoa > Arthropoda > Arachnida > Araneae > Theridiidae > Latrodectus > Latrodectus hesperus. Next base: position 48,758 of record JAJQOW010000972.1, on the reverse strand, counting down.
TATGTTAAAGACAATACGTTATTCAAAACAGCAGAACTTTATATACCATCTAATATTTTTGTTGTACTCAACGGAATAATTTTATTTTTAATTCATATAAATGCAAAGTTAAAATTGAAAAGATAATATTTTTGTTATTTAACTATCTTTAAAATATCTGTTAAACAAAATAAAAATAATTACTTTCATTACTTCTACTTCCTTCTACTTCAAATCTGCTTAAACTGTACGATTAAATAAGAGTCCATAGACAACTAAACTTTTCAAAAAGAATTGTATATTGTAATAATTTTTTAATATTTATTTCACTCATCGCTCCTAGACTATATTTGGGAGCGATGAGTGAAATAAATATTATAAAAATTAGTTTTGAATTTTTCTGTACATATTATCATATTTAAGTTTCAAATTAATCCTCTTACCACTATAATTTAAAAATTTATAACAGATTCATATTAATAGAAAATTAAATTAAATATTCAGCATTTAACTAAAAATTAACGGTTGATCAAATTAGAGAAGATAAAATAATATTATAAGCCTTATTCACACTCCTATTTGTGAATAAGGTTTATAATATCATTTTATTCTTTTCACGCCAATATATTCATACCTCACTAACTATTTGATGATTCTGCATATTTAAATTACACAATTTTCCATTAATAAAACAAAATACTTCATCTGCAATACTGACACTGAAATACAGTATAAATCGTGGTATAATTGTAAATGTGTTACACAAATAGAAATTTGCATCTGCTTTACATTTTATATTTTAAAGTAAATTTTCTCACATTATTCATACTTATTAAAAAAATGTTACTAAGGAATTTAAGAACTAAAGCTATCTAAAGAGAAATCAATTAAAATAATTTTTGAAGGCTCAAAATATTTTGAGTATATTTTATTAATCTCTTAATGTTTATTTTTCATTAATGATGCATAGTAAATGGAAATTATAAAAACTCAAGAAAAACGCTACAAAATTGTATTTGAATAATAATGATGACCGTTAGCTTAATTTTATAATTAATATAATTTACTATTTTTATTTTTATGTGATAAATTTAATCAATTCAGTATAATTAATAATTTATAAATCATTGAAATTAACATTTCCATTTTATAAACCAGTTAGAAAAATAAAGTCCTTATTTTATGTGTCTGCCGAATTTTTGTACACTGAGAAGAGCTGACACAGAATTGAATGAAATAAATATGAAGATGTTGATCTTCGGCTAATTTTTGTTATGATCCATTTTGAAATTTTGATTACTGCATCGCTGATTTCAAGACACTCTAAAGCCCTTCATGCAGCAGCTCATGCCTTTTTTGCATGATTGTTTTTTACTGCAAGATTAGTTCAAGTTTAGTTCTTTCACCTCTTTTAAAATAATCATCGATGCATAAGCACTAGGGGTAGGGAAAATCATGTGAGCTCCATTCCATCCCCTTCTTTCTAAATTTCGGAGGTATAATTCTTTGAAAAATATAAAATTATTTCCTATTTTTTAAGGGATGGTTTTTGAACATTGCAGCAAAAGTGCTTTTAGTTTTCCCAATATGCCCCTGATCAGTATAGAAATAGGGGTGTATGAGTCACGACCAATATTTAATGACCTTATAAACAAAGGGATTTTTATGTGTTTCACACCTCACATGATGTTTTTAACTGACCTATACCCGAAACCTCCTTTCCTGGTATAAAATAGCATTTGGACAAAAGTAATGGATTATTATTTTAAAAATTGGATTTCTTTCGAAATCTAAGTCCACATTTTCTGCTGTAAGCCACTATCTATAAGGTCTGACAAGTTTGATTGTCAACAGCATTAAGAGCATTAATATGTAGGTAAGAAACTGAATTGGTGTTTAGTTATGCAATCCAAAACAAATAATATAATAATGAGTATTTTTGATTGTTTTGAATAAATTACTAAAAAGCAATTTTTAGATTAATAATGGTATAGATTTATTTTCTACTACAGCTTTTTTACATATTTTTCCTCATGAATGAAGATCCATTAAAAGATATTTAATATTTATAAATTCTATTTGTTTTTTTTCAATATTTATAAATTCCAGATGTTTCTTAAGAAGAAATGGAATTATGGAATTACATGCATTTTTCAAATATAATTTATCATAATTTTTAATATAAATTTATTTAAATTTGAGAGTTTCTTTTTATAATGTTTCTAATTTTTCGTTATTTTATATTCATGTTTCTAAGACGTAAGTAATCATACTTATATTTAGATAATTTTCAGCATATTATAATATGTGTGTTTGTTTGTACATATTTTATATATATAAATTAAACATTACGTGAAATATTTTTTTAAAATTCATTCCTTAAGAATCCTCACAACAAATCAACCGCATTGATTCTTTGAATTGGGTTTAAAAAGTCCAATACTTAAAGATAAATATATGTACGTTTATATAATTAATTAGTTATTTAACATTGCTCATGTAAATTACTAAAATTATAAATATTGCAATGTTTGTAATAAATATTTTTGAAGGCATTTTTTGGAAAAGTATGGAATAAAATGCTTAGTAAAAACTTCCTTTTTCAATTAGATAATAAATTTAATTGGACTTAAGAATTATTATTTATTACAACAATGAACTCCAAGGAATTTAATTTATATCCCTATTATAATATTTATATCCCATTTAAAAAGTAGTTTTGCGACATAAAAAAACAAACCTCAACAAGTTTTAGAAAATTTTTATTTAAAATAAGAAAAACTTTGTAAACATACAATTTACTGTAATTAACTAAATAATTAAGTTATAAATAAAGTTATTTTTAACTCTTTGCAGTGTACAATAAATTAATGCTCAATATCAAGTAAGTTCTTTACAATTTTGCAATTTTATGAATATATTGAAAATGTTTGAGAGCCATATCATCTATACTGATGGGATTTTGATGACTTTTGGGTTGAACATGTACTGCACATACACATATCTTGTACTATCATTAAACTTTTTTGATGTCCTATTTAAACGTCTATCTTTCTTTTGAAACATTTCTGTTTCAAAAGGTCATTTCATGATGAATGTATATGAATTCTTCGACTATTCAATTTTCGCAAGGTTACTTTATCATATCGACGACAGAAATTCTCAGAAAAAAGAGTTAAATTAATTTATTTATATATATTAAAATTATTCAGTAAATATTAAAAAATCAAAATAAGAAATTATTTTTTGAAAGTACAATAGATATTTATTTGTAAATAAAAATATTCAACATTCAATACTTTTATTTCGAAATAAATATTTTGAAAAATGAAAGTAAATTAATCAAAAAACAACAATGTCTTTGAAACATTATCTAAGTTATCTAAATTTGATTCTGTTTTTAAAGTTACCATGCTATAAAAACATTTTTAAGAAGATATTTGAAATAAGCTTTTTAAAAGCAAGTTAAATTCTTCACATTTTTTTACTTTAATTTTATTATTGACCAAAAGGATTATAACAGTATCAAAATAATATAAAAAATGAACAGTAATATTAATTCTTATTCAACACAAGTTTTATAAATGGACTAATCTATAACTTAAAATATAACATTAAAAGTTCTAAAGTGCAGTAAGTTCTTAACATTGATTTTAAATTAAGAAAAATATCAATAAAATTGATAATAAAAAATTAAAATTTATAAAAAATACATTTTGGTACATAAAAAAATAATTCAATAGTAATATATCAAACTAGAATTCATGAGATAAAATAGGAAAACATGAATGGAATAATGTGATTCAAAATTCATATTTTTCGGAATTTCTCTGTAACTTTACTCAAATGTTTTAAACTCTACATACACTTTTATGTTTTCTTCAGTTTTTAATCTCTTTAAAATTATTCAAAATCAAGGTGATTAATTTCATAATTATAATTCAGTCTGAAAATAAGATGATGATCTTTTCAGGATAAAATACGATTGAATTGAAAACTGAAAAAAGTTTTTCACTATTTAAATTTAAATTAAAAATGTATATCTACTCAAATAATTTTAAAATAAGCAGAAATAAATTTATATTAGAACACAGAAATTAATATATATTCAGCTTATAAAACAAAACATGTAATTATTTTCATCACTGATGAACATAATTCTATTATTTTTGTATTTTTAAAATATTTTACATAAATATTTATATAATATTATAAGCATATGTAATATATTTGCAGGCAAATATTCTCATATGGTCTCATGGAATAGGAATGATTAATTGAAAGGTTAATAACAGATATTTGAATATGTTCAGGATAATGATGTTTCACGTAAATGAATAATTGAAATTTACGCTGATTAATATTAATCATCGTAACTCATTTAATGATAGAAATTAATTGCTAACAACCTTAATGTTACGCAATCATACGTTATAATATAAATGGCTCTATTCACACAAATACTGGAGTTTACAAATTAAATATTTATATCATTTTTATAAAATATTTGATTTTAATAATTGAAATTTCATTCGAATCTGTGTGTAACAAATAACACACAAAATTAGTGATTCAAATATATTTTACTCCTTGAATTCCTTCATGATAATAATAATTTTAGCTAAATCAATATATATTGCATAATGTTTTTCGTTAAACATAAAATAGTAATAGTTAGGTTAGCTAACTTCATTAAGATATGATTTCAATCCGCTATTTTCTGCTGATTTTAACAGTTACATTTAGTTTATCTCTTCGGGATTTAGAAATCATGCTCAAATGATGAGATCTAAGCTTCGACTAGCATTTATCATTCTATGCAATAAACGTTTAATATAAATTAACACATTAAATTAAGTGGAATGAATTGCTATTGCTTTACACGAAATTAAAAATAAGAATTAAGGTGAGTAGTTATGGAAATTGTATAAATTTTTAAATTGGTATAAATAAATTAGAAGTTATAATTTTAGATTTACTAATAATAGAAAATTTGTTTATTAATAATAAAAGAATAGAAAATTAACAATTTGAGAAATTATAATTTTTATATTGTTAATTCATTCTATTAAACTTTCAATAAATTTCCATTAAACTGATCACAACTGTATGGAATAGAGGAATTTCCAGATTTTAAACACAGTTTTGATTCTTTTGTACATTATTCATTGGAATTATTTCGCTCTTTTCAGTAAAATTTTTGAAATAAAAATCTAAACAATTATAAAAGTTGCACAAATTTTCCCAATTTTCTTAAATGTGTAATTCTTAAAAAAAGTGCAGTGTGAAAATTTCATATTGCAACAAATATAGAGATTTTGTAACATTATGGACTTACAAAATGCGTTTATATATCATTATAATAAAAAGAAGTTTTTATACTGACATTCTGCTCAAAAATTTGAACAATAAAACTAATGCATTTTTAATACATTGTGGTTATAAAAATTGTATTTTAACCTAAACAAAAGCTCAAATAATCCCAGTTTGTCTTCTTTTAACGTGAAAAAGAGAACATTTTTTTTTTCCTTATTTATATATTAACATTTAAATTAATACTTTTCCTAATGAAGTTTCCTTTCTTGAACATGTAAAATGAGTTTAAGAAATCTATTTGTAAAAATGATGACATTTATATATTAACCACAGAAAATAAGAGTGTGGAAAAATATATATTAAATTACTTATTGTCACATACATTCATGAAACAATTTTTTTTTTAAATTGGTAGCATGAATGTATGTGACGATAAGTAATTTGAAGTTCATGCTCACCACAGTTCATATTCAACATCTTTAAATTTATGTTCACCACAGTTAAAAAGCTAAAAAAAAACATATAAATCAAAAAGAAAAAAATCACATGAGATTATTTTTACTAAGAGAGTTTGCGTACAGTTTAATATTTGTGCACAAAAGCCACTTTTCAAATTATAAAGAACAATCTCCAAATATGCATTTATTCTTCTTCTGTTCAACAAAATATTGTTGTAATAAATAGTTGGAAAATATTTCCTTTAAAGAAAGTAGATAGAGGGTTTTTGATAGAAATGAAATATTACTTTATACTTTGCTATAAAATATTTTTGACATTATTCAAACTAGTTTTGAAAACTTCATTTGAAAGATCTAACGTACTACACTTTAGAGGAACTTGGTGAATTCATTTAAACTTTAAATCTATTTATTTCAAAAATAATTATCTGCTCTTAATCATCTATTTCAGTAAGAAATGTTCCCACAAAGAATTCTTATTCTTATTGAAACAATAAGTGTCTACATATTTGGTGAGACATGTTTCTCGAAGCTTTGACATTGGTAGACTGATAGATCTGGATGTTGAAACTGTTGTAAAACATTAGAACAACCCCTGGGAAATACATTTTGGAAGAAATTTCCATCGATAGTACTTTCATTTGCGTACCTCAAGGTAAAAAATCCAGGAAAATTTCACCAAGCTTTAGTATGAGGAACAATAGATGCGCATGAAGAAGCAGAAACATTACACCTGTTGTTCTCTAACTCTTGGGGGTTAAAAAATTGGCACATTCATTTTCAAAGAGCTAAGACATACGTTTCTAAGTTTATATGTCAACATCCATCAGATATCATAAAGTCTGTGTTGAACGGCTCTTTGATGAGGTGTATTTTCAATATCATTCGAGATACTTTTACTTACATATAAATCAAGTGATTACCAGAACTAACTAAGGACAGCGAGATCTTAAAAGCCTTGCCTTAAAAAAAGTGAAATATGAAAAGGGAACGTATCCTGTTGTGATATACCATCTTATCTTCTAACCATAAATATTGTAATTATTATATATGCATTTCTCTATTCTTACATGCTAATAATCTATCACTGAAGCATAAGACCCACAAAATCGTAATATTGTCTTTTTAGCTTAGGTTGAACTCTTTCTACCTAAACTATGACATAAATAGTTGAATATACGTGTCCCGCTCTAAATCAGATATTTCAACAGAAACTTTTTCTTGAGAGATTAAATAGCTACAATAGTTTCAGATACTTCTTCTTCAAGCAAGACAATCACATCTGAGGTTGAATCGAATAAAATGAATACACTAGAACGCGCGGATCCAATCTTTAAGCAATCAATTTACTAAAGCTTTCAAAAAATAACTCTGAATATAACAGCTGCATGGATTTGTAAATGAAGAATGCATCAGTTGATAATTATAACTTGCACAATTTGGTAATCTGCATGTGTTGCTTTTTTCACTGATAACCTTTATCGGTTTGCTTATATAGAAACTCAGACTCCATTATATAATAACTCTTTCAATATGAATAATATTTTTGGGCTATTTCTTGATTCCATAGTTTCATTTTCCAATGGCTAATTCTTAAATCACTTTCATAGTTAGCGTCTTAAACATACGAAGTCTAATCTATGGCATTAAAAAACAGAAACTCCTTATTTATTTCTTCAATTAAAATTTGAATAAAGTATTAGGAAACTATATTTTTATAATTTTAATGCACATTTAATTTCTAAAATATTATTCATAAATTTAATTTCGTTTTATTTATTTATACTAAAGTTAAATTAGGGCAAATTTCAGACATTTGAGAGATTCCAAATGAGTATAACACTTAAAAATTTCATTAACATTTTAGTACACAAAGATAATTATAATTTGAAATATATATTTTAATAAGCAAAAATAAAAAACATAAGTAATATTCCAATAATAAAATAAAACTTTAAAATATATATGTGTTAAGTGAGTACAATATTTTAGTTTACATAATAATTTTTTTGGTTTAATTCTGAGAATAATATTATACCTAGTGAATAAAATGTTACCCCTTTGATTACAAGGCTGACATATCACTTTCTCACTGCCAGACTCTTGGCGACCTATGTACATCTTTGTATAGTTTGATGCAATATATCTTCGGCTAAATTTAGCTGATTTATCGCTGTATGATTACTTTTTACATACAAAAGCCAATTCGCTCGGCACTGATAAACGGACGAGCGTTTGAATGAAAGTCAGAAAGTAATTATTCAGTTTCCATTTTCACTAGTTTGAATTTTAAAACTCAAACTATTAAAAGCGGAATTTGCTGAAACTCTTACTCACAAACACACAATCGATTATTACATATAATCCTTAAAATTATTGGTTGAAGCACAAAATAAGTAAAGTAAAAAAACTCATTTCATTAAAAGGTAGAATTAATTTCTTATGTGAATATTTTAGAAATTTTATTACACCCCTTTTTTGGCAAAATTTGAGATAATTTATCTCTGTGATAAATTTATTTGCTAAGAAAAATGCATTCTTCTGTTAACAAATTTCAATAAAACATTAGTTTCAATGCATAATTTGATTTATCCACTTCATTCGTAAAACATGTATTTGTTAAAAAAATTTTTTATAATATCACAAATTAAAAATATTTATAAATCTCACACACAAATATGCAATTTTCACATAGTACAATAAATAAATAAAAAAAAGCTTGAAATTTATCATTCTTTCACTAGAATACGAGAAATAAGTATTGAGAGAAAAATTTAAAATACTCACAATTTTTTGAGGATAAATTTATATTAATTTATTGTCACTGTAAAACTAATAATTTAAATCAAGATTATTTTTTGACAACAAATCATAGAACACATTTTATGCTAAAATACTTTTTTTTTAATTACATTACTTTCTTCTTTATTGCTTTGCTGTAGCGTACATTATGAATAAATATATTTGGCTCGCAACTATTTGACATTTCTCAAGGGATAGTTTGTTATCAGTAAAGTTTATTTGCGTACAGTCTCATACCAACATATAATGAATAAATCTGACAATAATAATTTTTTTTTCATATTTCCATATATCTATTCTTAATTGACACGAATATCTGTTTAATAACGTTTATTCATATTAGAACTAAATAGTTTCTGTAAGAGTACTCAAATACTTATTACACTACTAATATAGTTTGTCAATTCATCCAATTACAAATGGAGAATTTCTCACTAGATAATAGTTATATTATATTAAAAATAATTATTATAAATAAAAATGTGAAATATACACCTATAAAATTAGTTACCAAAGAATTTATTTTTTATTTATATCATTATTTTTGGTTTAAACTTTGATAGATTTGCTTTTGAGATGCAGGAAATTTATTCAATGGACTTTCTTTCGGAAAATGTAGACATTTCTTGTCCTCAGGTAAAAACCTCATTTGCTTTCTGAGGAAGATCTACTGATTTCAATTGAAGTCAAATAATTACGTCCTTTTATATCATTTTGATCAATGCAAAATGAATGATGATAACATATTGCATTTTGAATACCAGTGTCACAGAATAAATTTTCTGCATCATATATCATTCCATTAAATGATTCAGTTTCATAAAAATAATAATTGGTTTGTTTAAAAAAATTTTTTAATTTATTTCACAAGTAAATTAATTAATAAAAAGAAGTAATGCATTAAAATAATAATTAATTCATTAAAATAAGTATTTAAAAATATGGATAAATTAATTTTTATCATATATATTCATAAATATTTAGCTCTCTAAATGAGAAGGAAGAAAGCTTAATTAATTTCTTTTATAAATTCTTCATTCTAATTTCTTTTAAATTTAGTAAGCAATCTTGATAAAAAAGAGATAGATTTCTTTCGTCTTACAATGCTCTTCATAGTAGTTGTTCGATCAAAATAACCTTTGCATATGCATAAAAAATAAAACAATTCGATACAACATCTAGTCTGAACTGATTTCTTAAAGCCTATTAGCATTAGATGCTACACTACTTCAATATTCTTCATCGAGCAAATACCGCTTTGCATAATAGCTTGGCAGTATTCAAAAATCTTATTATAACATTTTCGGTTTTATCTAGATAAAAGCCATTTTGATCCCCCAGCGGTTTTACTACTTAAAACTTCCTGGTAGGAAGAAGGGGTTGCATTAATACAGATCTTGACATCGTTTCAAAGATTTTTATGGTCGTTTTTATGCAATAAGACCATGAAGCAGTGCTTAAAATTAAGTTAATGTCAATGCTTTTCGGAAGGACAAAAATATAAGAGGAGATCTCAGAAAGGCACTCTCTTGCGCATTAAGGTAACACTGGGACATGTTTTCCTTCCTTTTAAGAAATAAGTTTATGAACATAAAAAACAAAAGCTCTTTCAGAAAAACTTTGTTTCAAAAAACAAACGCCAACTTTTTAGCCATTTTAAATAAATTGTATTTTTAACTGTGTTGACATGTTGAATATTTTGGAAGAGAGAAGATTTTAGATTTTAGCATAGATATGGTGCAATTATTAGGAAAAATAAATAGAACTTCAATATAAGGTATATCAAATTTAAAGTATTTCAATGTCTTGAATATTTATAAATATTGTATTAGATATTCTTTCTAAAGATTGTTGTAATATATTAGTTTCTTGTGCAAATAGATTATAGTTTTTACATAAAAATGTAAAACTAATTGATTGTTTTAATTCTCGGCTTTCTTATGAAGCAATTTAAAAGTCTAAAAATAAAAAAAGCTAACGTTTTCTTAATATAGTACTTAAATTTTTTCTCTCTATCTATATTTCTAATTATTTCACAAATCAACTCAGTTATAAAAATCTTGTTCATTTGGAATTAAATACAGCAATTTAAAAATTACAAGTTCACAGTGTTCATTTGTCCAATTGAAAGTTTAAGTTATTCGATATTTTCATGGATTTATTCATGTAGGTGTATAATTTCCAAATCATAAACAGAATTATTTAGTTGTACTTTTATTTCAATGCTATTTTTGAAAAATATATCTACTGTACACATTTTTAAATCCAGGCCACTTATAAATACGCATAAAATACCAACTATTCATTTTCAGAAACCAGTATTAATGTATTTTTTAAAATAATGTTTGTTATAAATCATTTAGTTTTATAAATTTAGTTGGATAATTGAAAAGCATGTTGTATTAATGCAACTATTTAGTTTTTTCTGCCTAATTTATTAAAGAAATAAATTTTCTAGATTTAGAGGAGATTAATTTATTATTTATTATGTGAATTATGAACCAAATTTTGAAGGACATTTCAGAACAAAACACTAAATGTTTCCAATGTGTTCAGGATTGCAGAAACTGGAATCACAAAACTTCTTTGAGGCAATCTTTGATTTAAGTCTTCATTAAGAAAACGATAAAAGTGAGTTTTATTGTTTTCCTCTTAAAGATTGATATTATAAACTATTTATCACTAGAAATCAAATTACAATCTTTAATAGAAATTATTATTGTTGATATTACTCAAAAAAGTTGAAGGATATTGAATGCTGATATTCAAGGTGCAACTTTAAGCTTGAGGAATAAATATGCTGATATTTTCCGCATTATAGAATTAATTTGCCATTTTGAATGAAATATTATTTTTTGAAGGGAAACAAGAAAAGAAATTGTCATTTCATTCAGCTATCAGCTAAGCGAAAACTATACCTTTTCCAAAAACTATCTTTAAAACTTACAAACAAAATGAAAATTTATTATAATTTATACCATGAAAAAACTATTTCTAAGCAAACTGCTATTCAGTACAATAGATGGGAATTAAGAAAGGCATTAGAAGACTTGAAAAAAAGTATTGGCATTTCACATGAATATTTTTTCAAAACTTATAATAGATGTCCTTGAAAGCTGTATTTCAATTTTGTTCTCAAATTATTCCCCAATAAAAAGTTATAAGCATCTACTAAAGCTGAAAAATTGTATTTTTTTAAATATTTTTTATACAATTCATGTCATTTCAATGCGTTTGTGTAAATATGAAAATAAATAATAATCTTAGTTTCCTAGTTCACCAAATCAAATTTTCAGTACAAAGTACAATAAATTTAATTTTATATGTAACAGTGAAGTATTCATAAATTATTTAGCACACACAAGTAGGTAGTAAATATTATAAAATAAAACTATATAAGTTAGTATTTACTCTACTGATTTTTTCATTTACTTAATACTGTCAACCCTTATCTCCAAATGTTCATACATTTTAAATATTATGAGGTCAACATGTTATTACTATATACACAGTGGGCCGCGGTAGCTTGGTTGGTTATGGCGTCGTGCTCATTATTGGTCGGTAGTGAGTTCGAATCCCGGTCTACTGAAGATCCATCGTGTTCGCCAAAGGTGGCTGGGGCACGTTAAAACTGGGTTTGGTCTAAATTTTCCTCTAAATAAAAGAACGCCTTAAGGTTGTCTTCTACTTGGCCCCTTCTTCAAAATCAAGAAGATTCCAACCATCTGCTTATATCTAAATGGTAGAGCGCAACTCAAGGGTAAGTACAGGGAAGCATGATAATGCCACAACTGTATGCGCAGTTTTTGCATGAATTAAAAACATATTGCTTTCACTAATATTTGCATAAGAGTGTAATGTTAGGAAAATTTATCAAAATATGAATTTATAAGAATAATATCCTAATAACAGAAATTTAAGACTGCAAAATTTATCGAATATTTAATTCTGGGAAAACACAATACACAAATTTTTAAAATTAAATTTTAATTAAAAAAATTGGTAACTACACAGAATTTTAGCAATTCAACAACCACCAGAGCTTAGAAATAAAAAATCTTCTTAAAGAAGAAAAAATTAAAATTCATGGAAAAGTTGTGGTATTCTCTAGAAATCGTCAAGAACGAAGATAATCAAATATAGGATTATATTGCATTTATGCCAAAAGTATAGATTTATGTACAACATAAAAAGATTTATTATGACGATTTATTAAGAAAGATTTATTAGACTCCTTACGCTCCATTTAGTAATAAAAAATCTCTAAAACGACAAAAAGCTATGATAAAAAGAACTCAGGTTAATCCATTAGAAAAGAATTCTATCAATCAGGATATAAAACAACCATGAATAAAACAATTCCTTTTTAATGCGGAAGAGAAGTCTTTGTAGATTTCTCTTTTCTAGTTCCTCATATTTTTTCACAAAGTTTGCAGATACTTCCACAAAGTTACTTTTTCGGAAACTCAAATTTCTGTTTATTTATTGTTAGTGATTGAAGGAGAACTATCAATTTAAGTACTCTTGAGTAATTGATATAATATACGATAGGAAAAGTTTATCACATAAATGTTTTTAATAACCGTAATACAAAAGCAGTTCGTTTTCAAAATAATAATCTTTTATTTCACTATGTAAAAAATTTTTTTATGATTTCTGATAAAAAATAAAGCATTGTGAAAGTGAAAGGTGTATTTTGAGAACTTATATAAAAATATTTATTCCTTTTTTCGCTTGGCGATTGCGTCTTATATTTCTAAAATACACTCATGTCCATAAATTAAGGATAATTCAGAATCACACAGAAATTAAACTCTAAATTAAAAATTTCACATGTTTACAGTTATCATACACATTTTGAAGAATAATATGCAAATTACAAGAAATCACCAGATAGCGCCGATAGTACGTCACAATGACTATCGTAACGCCAGACAATGTAAGAGAGGAGTATATAAGGAATGGTTGCAAAGAAGTAAAATTGTTCATAAGCGGTTTAAAAGCCCTTCAGTGCAATAACCGCATAGTTACGCATTTGGATGATGTTTTACGTGGTAGAATTATCGGCAGTCTGGAATGTGGACGTACCCAGCTGGAAGTTTCCGAGGAACTTGGAATCACCCAGAGTGTCTTCTCCAGGCTTTGGCAACGGTTCCAAGATGATGGTGATGTGAGTAGACGTTACAGCACAGGTGACCCCCGATTTACAACGCCGAATGAGAACCGCTATTTGACAGTTACTGCTAAAAGTAACAGACGGTCACAACATCAAACCTGTCTCGTCAGCTCTCTTCAGCAACCAGTTTGGCAGTTTCAAGGCAGACCGTGTGCAGACACTTAGGGCACATTGGTTTTTATGCTGATAGCCCTGTCAGATGAGTTCCACTTATTTCAACTCACTGTCACTGTGGTTAGCTTGGAGTAGAGAGCATGCATTGTGGACACCGCAACAGTGGTCTTGTGTGATGTTTTCCGACGAGTCCAGTTTTAGCTTTCAGTCTGATTCTCGTTGGACTTTCATATGGGGAAAGCAAGGTACCCGTTACCACCAAGAGAACACCATTGAACGACACCGTTACGGTGGGGCAGGATTGCTCGTTTGGGGAGAAATTATTCTGGGTTCCAGAACTAACATGCACATTCAGAATGTAACCATGACAGGCCACATCTATCGGGATGTCATTCTGGAACAACATGTACGTTTGTTTCGAGGCGCAAAAGGTGCATAATTCCTATTTATGGATGACAACACCCCTCCTCACCGTGCAAACATTGTATACGAAGGCCATCAATTGGAGGATATCACCCATATGGACTGGCCAGCATACTCACCGGACTTGAATCCAATAGAGCATGTGTGGGATATGCTTGGCCGACGAATTTCTGCCCGTCAACCCCTCCCACATGTGTACCGGAACTTCGGAGGGCATTGCTTGATGTGTGTGTGTGAGTGGTGTAATATTCTCCAAAATCAGATCGATAATTTGAAAATCAGAATGCCTAGGCGTTGTACGGCTTGTATTGCATCGTCTGGGGATTCACTCTATGTATTAACCATCATACCAACATGTTATATTGGTTTTTGTAAATAGGTTATTTTTTGAAATAGCTCCAGGGAGTAAAAATCGCAATTTTTATTAATGATGTCAAACATAGAGCATCTTTTTTGCCCTTTACCTTTTATTTAATAAATAGACTTTATACAGATAAGTCAATTTTGTTGAGCTTCTGCCTCTTTCCTTGCCTGAGTTTGCGTTATCTTTGATTTATTGACATGATTGTAATTAAATTTTTAATTCAGAAACAATTTGAATCTTCAGCATTGGAAATATTTTTGTTTAATTCCAAATAATTTCTAAATTAAGGGTAAAAATAAAAACATTATTTAAAATAATTAATACATAATTTTATTTAAAAATTTCAAAAGAAAAATGAATGTGTTATTGTATCTAACTAAAAACTAAATTTGCATTTTAATTTTGTTTTTAATATCTATTACAATTAATCAGTAATTTTATTTTTATAAAGCAATTAATCAAAAAACATGCAGAAAAAAATTAAACATTTATCCTTTAGGATAGTGCCAATTTTACCTCTAACTCTTAATATTACGCATCACTTGTTCACAAACATAAACAAAATCATAATCCTTACAGTAAAATATTCAATTGTCAAATTAGCATTATGTTACATTATCCTTATGATGAATATGAGAAAAATATGACTTGAGTTCTACATCAATATTTTGTTTTTAGCGTTACTTGATAAATTTAAATAAGTATGTGCTAATTCAGCAACTTATGTATAGTATTAATAAATCTTAGAATTTTTTCATTTATATATTTGAGTAAAATTTATGTCTAATCGCTTTTTTTGTTCTTTCAATTGATTATTAAGGAAAATTATGATAAATATATCCTTATGGTAGAAAGAATTTTTGGAACCTTTGAAAAATTTGAAAAAATATTTAGAGTAACCTTAAATTGACTTTCGTACAATCTTTAACATGAAGAATTTTTACAAATTTATTTTATTAATTTATATTATAATTGTATATTATATTTAAATTCTTTTTCATAATCTTTTTATTGCAAATTTTTAATTAATCTTTTATTTAAAATTTTTAAATCTTTTATTTAAAATTTTGTATTGCTTCAAAAATGTATCTTGGAAGATATTTACCTGAAATTCATCATCAAATATATAAAATACATTTAAAGTATTGCTCATAAAATATCCAACATTTACCAAACAACTAAAGAATATGTTAAAACATGTTCAAGAGTATATCAATTTTTAACCAATCATTTATGCAACAATATTCAAATACATTTGAAATGGTTCTTTTACCTCTATGAGAATCAAATTAGGAAACAATGATTCATTTTACGAGATAAAACTTAATATTGAAAAATTTAAATTTTCATATACTTGCAGAAGACATAAATATGATTAAAATACATTTGAAAACTTATTCCGTTCTTAAGTTTAAACAATGCAGTTCTATAAAAGAAGTTTCGATTTTTTTATTTGTAGCTTAACTAACATGCGGTAAATGAAATTATATGTTTTTACATATCAATACTTCTGTTTATTATTTTTACAGGGAAATGAATGATTTAATATTTCAAAGAATCAAATATAATACAATATAGTTCTAACATACTATAAATAATTAATCATAATAATTACATATTTCAATTAGAATGTATACTCTCGTTTTCAGTCTATGTGTAGAGGATTATGTATACTTCCTAGTAATAGACACAATGAAAGCTGATGACGGTTTCTACACCGGTTATTTGTTGAAGCGGTGGCTTTAATTGCAGGGCTAATTACGAGCCACCTCTCCAAAGACCATTAGTTGCAGCGTTAACAACCTCTCATTTACGATATTATCTTCTCAGATTGTAAAGATATATGGCCACCTTGCGGAAAAACAAAAACTCCCTGGGGTTTCTTTAAAACCTAAATTAGTTTCTTCGTAATACAGCTTTTAAAGTATCAGGACATTTATGTTCACTCATAATTTTACATTTAATTAAGAAACACGATCAAGTAAAACAACAAATTCATAGCCATAGTCTTACTATAATATTCTCCTATGATGGTTTATGAGCTTAGTAATTTAAAAATTAATGAATACTATAAACATTTGTTTTAGCTTTATATGGTTTACTAATAATATGTTAATTATGTAGAACCGTTTCATTTATTAGACATATGGATTACTGCAAATTCAAAAGAAAGAGTATTTTAAAAGTCAAAGCAATATTAATTAAATCTGCTAAAAGTATGTCTGTGCTTGTAATAAAAAGTGTTTTGAATAGCTATTATTTTATAATTTTCATTTTTTCCCTCTTATTCTGTGAAGATGCGTTGCATCTTTCACACGATACAATCAAATTTTAAATAACAGATAGAAATTATTAGAAATATATATATTTGAAAAAACTTAGATCTTTCCTATATATTCAAAATGCTTATATTACCAGAAAATTGCTAAAATTGTTGAATTATTTTAGCCAATAAAAAATAATTATTTTAACAACCATTATTAAAACAATTGTTAAAATTAATTTTAATAAAATAATAATCTACATTAATTTACAGTAATCCTTAATACTAATGATTAATATGTATTAAAATTATTTACTGAAATTTGCTTAGTTTTGAAGAATATTCATAATTAATAACTTTAGGATATTATTTCATCTATTTTAAAACCATTTTAAATATTTCATAAAATATGCTATTTTTTTCAAAAAAGAACTGAATTTCCCCTATAATTTAATTTTAAATTATAATTTAATTTAAAATGTAACGATAAATTCCAAAGTTTATATTATGCATAAAGTAATTGTTTCTTGGAAAGAATGATTTACTAAAATGTAATTATTTATTTACCGCAATAATAAAATAGGTATAAAAAATTTTTAAAATAAATTTGTCACTAAGATTTTACTTATGTTGGTTGCAAAATACTAAACATTCAAAAGAAAATTATTAATTTTCCTGATAAAGCAGAAGGAACAAAACTTTAAAAATTACAATTAAATCCAAAATATTTAACATATTGCGAATTATTTTCCTTTAGATAAATTTTTATGAGTCATTTGAAAATTTGAAAGGAATTTTCTTTTCCTTTAAGCTTTATAACCAGACAATTCTTATTAAAAACTTTGTCAGAAAAATAAAGTTCTTAAGTTTTTATTAAAAATTTATAACAATAGATATATTAAAATTCCAAAAATAACGATTTAAAATCTCTTGAGAGAGAATCTTTTAAAAAAGTTTGGAAGGAATTGATGGAAAGATTTATTAAAGAAAAACATTTTTATATAACAGAATGCCAATCATCCCGGTATAAAAACAATAAATCCGTGAACTAGAATTAAACTTCATCTCGTCATGTCCACGAAGAAAAGGGTGAATAACCCACAGCCTTATTTCACTCCATGCGAGAAGCTGGAAAAATAAATGCGGCCGACACTCGTCTTTGTCAGGCTTACAAAAGTCTGCCACTCCACTGTGTCAGTATGAAGGATTTGTTTCGGATACTTTTTTGAAGGATGTTTTTCTCTCTTGTATCTTTTCGAAATTTTATGACCATTTTGATGAGAAAGTTCGACGCCCTAGCAGTACAGTACTGTGTAACTAGGTCCGAACTACGTTTCGGAGCACCCACCCCCATCAAATATTTTTCCTACACAAAGAGATTTTCAGCACCGGATTGCCTTAAAACATCAATTTTTAAAAATATTTTTCTCTGTCATTAATCAAACAAAAGAAAATCATGCATGTTATAAATATCTGTAATGCACAGATGGATAAAAAGGTTTATTGGGGCAAATAAATGAACACTTAGATTTGTCATTTGAAACCACTACCGTAAAATTATTTCTATATTATTTTATTGTTATGTTATTTGTATTTTTTAAATTATTTATTTAAAATAATTTGCTCTTTTAACATTAAAAATAATATATCAAATATTAAAAAAGCAAATTATTTTTTATCTTAAAAATATGCTAATAAATAATCTAAACTCCGTGGCATGACAGCTCACATGTGCTAAGGCCTATAGTTCCCATAACTGATTTCATGTCTGAGGGCCCTGATGAGCGAAGCATATGTCCCAGTTAGGAGATTAACCTAACCTGAAAACCCCAGCGTTAGTTCCCAAGCATGCTTGGTACTCAGTTTATCGATCCACTTGAAAGGATGAGTCGACCTTACCCAGTTCGAGAATCGAACCTCGGACCTGTGCTTTGTGAGCGTGAAACGCTGCCACTAAGCCACCGGGTTTCATTCATAAGTAATAATTTAATATTAATTAAAATGCCATTTGACGGAAAAATTATAAACCTCCTTAATATAGCTAATTTTATTTATATTTTAATTTTATACAATAACATTCTGTTGTTTATTTAGGAATATAAATTTTAAGTTTCAAAAATTTCATTTTAAGTTGTAAAAAACGGAATATTTTCACTTTAAAACATATAAAAACGAATTATTAACAGCTAATTTTTGCACCATAAATTTTAATTGTATATAAAAATTTATTGAAGGGAAAAATTTAAAATATATTAAATAATGTTGCATATTGCATTTATTTGGAAAACAATTTATATACATATTTTATCGATAACATCTTTGAATTATAGCAACTTCATATCTATGTATCTGATATTTCAAGTATTATGTGCGCTAAAAACGTTTTGTAAAATCATTAGTTCACGTTTCTTTCAAAAACATTGTTTCATTAGTGAAATGGAATATGCCCAAATGTATACGAAAATATATCTACATGTATAAGAGAAAAAAACATACTTTCTTGAATCAAGGAAATAATCCATCATTTATTTCCCCTCTTAAAGCAAAATCATATGAAATATATAGTTTGACATTCAAAATATTAAGCGATCATCTTGGGACTATTGATTTCTGAATTTTTTCACTGAAATAATTTTTATTCTTAAAGTGATTTTCAAAATCTTATTGGCTAAGTATTTACTGTATTTAATGTCTAGGACATTTGATTCATTTATATATATATAAATATACACACACACACACACACACACATATATATATATATATATATATATATATACATAATTAAATGATCATTTTATCACGATTTACTCAATTTTGAGATTATTATATAATTACACAACAAAAAAATTGAAATTAATAAGTCACTAAAGAATTCAAATAATAATCAAATAACAATTTTCAAATTTTACAACAAAAATTTATTCAATCTAATCCACATCATCGACTAAATTTAAAAATATATTGAATTCAATTTTGAGAATTGTTTTTTGTGCTATTTCATATTAACTAATCTAATATAAAATTTTAATTAAATCAAAGAGTGAAAATTAGATATGTCAATCAATTTATATCTAAATGTTCTTACTTCACTCTAATTATAATTGCAAAGGGATGATGAAATTCATGACATTTATTTATTCTGGTCGCAAGAAAATTTCCTTGTAATAGAATTTGCTTTACCTTAATTTAACAATTACAAGCTTTCTCTTCGGATATACAGCATGAAAATATGCTAGATAGAGATTACGCGTGATTGAAAAGTTTGTTAATTTATGAAAAACCTAAAATGAAATTCAAAAGCAGATTTAATTTTAAATTAAATTTTATGATAAAACTAGACGAAAACTTACGATATTTAAAAATAGAATTCCTACAGTCTGCAATAAATAAAAATCAGAAATAATATTATCTGATTTATTAAATTTATTTCAGGATAATTAAAATTATTTGTTTGCAGAAAATAAGCTAAAATTCTTCAAAATTAACCAGATTTCACTTCATAAATTCCAGTTTCATAAATTTAAGTGTTG
The DNA here is from genome assembly GCA_037975125.1 of Latrodectus hesperus. Lineage (NCBI taxonomy): Eukaryota > Metazoa > Arthropoda > Arachnida > Araneae > Theridiidae > Latrodectus > Latrodectus hesperus. The sequence goes on along the minus strand of JAJQOW010000972.1, from coordinate 28,330 downwards.
AATATTCTTTATGATAGTCAGAAAAAATTCTAAAATATGTCTTAAATTTATTCAAAGTAAGCTTAAAAATTCCAATTTATAAACATTACCGCTAATAAAAAATTACAATATTTGAAAACTTTCCTTGATAGAGAAGGATATATAGCATAATTATATTTTTGTTGTAATGGTTTTTATTGGAGAATATTTTTTTCATTTAAACAGATTATTTATAGAAAATTTGTTAAAGCTTCCTTCAATGGAATATTAAAACAGGATTCATTTTTATATACTAAAACATTTTTGATAAATTGAAAATTATTTTAAGCTAAATTCTTTAATGCTGAATTGTTCCCATTTTTGAGCTACACAAATTGAAATGCATACATTTTTTTAATCATAGTATAAATTATCTAGTACTGAACAAACATTATTTAATGTAGGTACAAATAAAGCCATTTGGAGGAAAATGATTAAGTGCTATGTGAAGCATCTTACAATTGATAGAAATTTCTTTTAACTAAAATCTTAAAGGAAAAATATCCCCAAGAGAGCATTTTGCTTGATAATACTTTTCAATGTTGTATAAAATTAAAAAATTTCAATAAAATTATAAAAATTTTAGGAAAATATTAAAACGAAGTCACATCTATTCAATCATTAGAAAAAAATAAACACGCTTTTCTGCGGATGTAGCAATGGAAAATTCTCTGCAGAGAAAAAAAACTTTAATCTCTTAGTCAGCATAAATAACTGGTCTATTAAAAGAAAGAATACCACACATACACACAGCATATCAAGTCCAGTTAATAATAAAATCCTTACAAATATTTTTCGGTGTCTTTGGTTAACCCTTGTCTTCTGTAGCGCTCACGTGTCATCTTTTAATTTACTAGAATTCCTATTTTATTTCCTTATTTACTTTGTGAAGCCTACTAATATCTACATACCTTATAATATTCTAATATAGATAGAGTTATAAGAATTTTATGAATTTATAAGAATTTAATATGATAAATAATGCAATCATCATATTATGTTAAAAATTGTTAAAATTATTTACCTATCCATGGGTTTTTGTTTTAAGTTTTTTTTAAAATTTAGTTTATTATTGCAAATAAAATAAGTAAAAATTACCTAAAAATATTTAAAACACATTTTAAAATCGATCTTTTATTGTATTGCTGAATAATATTAAAAAAATTTATAAACATTTAATTATTTAAATGCACAGTTAGCATTGATAATAAAATTTCTCATAATCCTTGTTTAATAATGTCAGGCTGAAGAAAATTTATAAACTTCATTTTTCTAAATATCAAATAAATATTAAGCAACTAATATAAAATTCACGGCAAATTTGATAGTTATAATTTAGCTATTGTTAAAATAAGTACATTTTTCTTCTAAAAAATGGGAGATATAATGATAAATTTATGATTCGCTGAATATAAATGATTATAATTAATTTACTACACAATTCAACGGCATTGGATGAATATACGATTAAAATTAAGTTTAAAATAATTGCAGAGGGAAGTATACTTTCACAATCTTTACAGGCATTTAATTTTTTGAAGTTAATTTCTTATCTTCGAAAGGAAACCATATTTCCTCAAACAAAATCTGTTCTCCTTCATTAATGAATTCTTTTCCTTAAAAAATTAGTATTCTAATCTCATATAGGCTCAGTGATAGTTTTACACTTTATTTCATTTTCAATGGCAACATTTTTTCGGGACTATATTCAATACTCTTTATTTTAGTCTTTTTATTAATTTGTAAAGCCATTTCAAATAGAAAAACTAAAAGCTCTTATTACCAATCACGTCATTTTTCCTATTTAGAGTATAAAAGTTTAATTAAATATAAGACACACACATAAAGCATCGTCATTAAAACAATGTTGCAAATATTGCAAAGTTTTAGTTCCTTAGCGAGATAATATCTTTAATTCTTTAAGCTATTGTTAGTTCAGAAGCAGAGACACAAATTACCCCAGTGGACCCAATTTTATCTCACACCTACGTGTTCACGGAAAGCTTTTTGTTGACCTTTATTATGTTTTCTTTCACGGAGTATTTCGCAGAAGGCTTTATTAAAAGCTTTAACTAAAAATAGAAAACGTGTCACTTTCTTCTTCCTACAACTGTAATAAGCTGATTAGTGCTGTGTTTGAATAATAGGAGTGAAAAAGCCAATTTTGCTTACAATGTACAAGAAGTGTTTTCGTAAATTTGATTTATTTTTCTTGAATAATTCAGAAAGCTACATTTAAGTGTAAATATATGTTACCTTTCATAATTGTCCAAAATTTTAACTATAACAATGTACGTAATTAACTTGAATTTAAAAGACATAATATTTTTATCAAAATAATATACATAACAAATACTTTTTTATGAATAGAAAAATATGTAAATGAAAAATATTTAAGTATTATGAAATCTTTAAGCTTTTTTTTAATTGATTGATTATTCAAAATTAAAGCTTTGAAAAAATTTTGTCATTTAGTAGAAATTAAAAATAAATGTCATTGTACTAAATACAGTTAAAGATACACATTAGGAAAAGTTTTTTTTTAAATAGAAATTAACTGACATTTAAAATATAATAATAAATTGATCCCACATGGTTATAATTCTCTTTTAAATGTTATAATAAAACGTAGAGAGTAAATGTTAAAATATGTATGAAGTCACTTTTTCCAAAACAAATATGTACATTAAATACTTAAAAACTCTGTTGTTGTTGTTACTAATGACACTTGGACAAGCCAAGCTAGCTATGCCTTGGCTATACGAATTTAAGTCAACTGGGAGCGTCTTTCGTTTAATCAGAGCACCATGAAGGTGAAAGTACGACTTTTGCTTTTTAAGTCCTCCGATAGATGGCAGCACCAGAAAATCTACTCCCTCACTTTTGGCATTCATCTGAAGGGGGAGTAAATTTCTCCAGACCATTGAACTTATGGTAACTGCTCAACGACCGACCACAGGACTTTCAATTCTACAGATTTAACGAGCACGTATATCGCATGTACTCATTGGGTCTTTGGCGGCATTGGGAATCGAACCCCACCCTTCCGGATGGAAAGCGATACCCTAACTACTAGGCTACCATGGCCAAAAACGGGAAAAACAGGCTACCACGGGAAAAAATTCTAAACTTAGATTAAATCAGATTACATAATGGCTTTAATATGACACACAAAATAAATTGGAAAACATTTTATTTTCCGCGTCATCGAGTAATACTGAAAAAGGCGTTCACATCAGTAATCTAAAAAGTAATTTCAGTAAAAGCATAGGACAAAAAAATAAAAATTCCAAAAAGTAATGATGTCTAGGAAACATATGGAGAGGAGATGTATTTTCTTTTCTGTTATCAAACACACTGGATAATTATATCGTGCAATTTTTAAATCAATAATCAAGCTATAAAATGCATAAATTAACAAAAATAATTATGAAAATTTACATTTGAAGATATCACAGAAAAGGATATTTTTCTTAGTTAAGGAAACACAGAAAAGAAATAGGTTCAATCTATTATAGTAAAAAAATTTCTTTTGTTACATGTTAAGAGAAATTTTCTAACTAAAAATAAATATTGTTTTGAGGTATATGAATTATCATATTTTCATTTTAAAGTTAAAATTCTCTTTCATGAACTCAAATAAAAAATTCAGTATGAATTATGCTAAAATACCATACGTCTTACAGCGATAACGTATTTTATTGAACAAATTCATTCATAATAGCTAAAACTATAAAAATATATACAAAAAATCTAGTTTTTAGTATTATTATAACTAGAAATATGTAAAGTTATGGATAAAGAAAATGTATCAAATGTTGAACTACCGAATATATCTATTAAAAAATATAAAATGCAATAGTAGCTCAAATTGCAAAAAGGAATGCAAAAATTTCCCAATTTCTTCATACTAGTAATTGCGAACATAATATAATTTTTAATTAGAAGCTAATCTAAGCTGAATTACAAATCACTATTCATTAAAATGAAATTTTAATACAAAAGAACATATCATTTTCACTGAAGCCGTATATTGGTAAGTTTAGACAGGTAATTTTATTCCCACTTAAGCACTGTACACAGCAATGAATAAACATTTGAGGTAAACTAAAATTAATATTTTTCTTATTAAAAAAAACAATATTAAAGAAAATAATGAAATTTTTTCTATACACTCAAGAAATACGAAATGTATTTGATGAAAATGCTTCGATAAATCTTTAATTTAATTATGACTTTTTTCAAATACAATTAAATTTAAATAAACTGAGATGCTTCGTTTTCATCTGGCATTTTTCCCAGATTCTACAAATAAACAATAAAACTTTGCCGACCGATGGCTGAGTGGTTAGCGTCCCTGACTCCTGAGCTGTGGGTCCCGGATTTAAATCCCGGTTCGGGCATGGATGTTTCTTCCTTCTCTGTTCTCTCTGTGTTTCTCTGTCCTTTTTATCTGTGATGTTGTATGAATGTGGTCCACCCTATAAACGAGTTTTTGGTGGTATGGCGCTGGTAACGCTACTCAACTCCGTGACTTGGTTCACATGCCCGCTGGGTAACGATAAATGAGTAGCAGTTTCTGGCCTTGTTGTGGCATAGGGTTCGTCACCCAAGTGTGCCCACCATTGGAATTTAAAAAAAGCTTTTAACATCTTCTAAATTTCATGCAAGATAAATATCTCAATTAGTAAATGCAGTGTGAGAGTGTGCTTGTGTGTGATTGAGTATTGTACTTTATTTTTAAACGCAGAAATCAAATTTTGTCAAAATCAGACGCTAAAAAATGTTTTGTTTAGGATTCAAATAAGGGTTTTATCTTTATAAAAATAATTACTTATAGGATTTCAAATCATGCTTCTTTCATTCAAGCAATACTGCATTATAATAGTCCACATTATTTATAGTTAACAGAGATCCTTAATTTCAGGTCCCGTCACTTTAAGACTGCATTTCAGACTATTCCTGTACTCGTGAAATTGGAAGTCAGCACGAAAACCCTTCGTTTCATCAAAATCACTGGCATGTGTAAATCAAATGTTAGAGAATTTCTAAACACTAGAATTTAAAACGAAAAGAAAAGGAAGATGGAACATCTGGAGATGTTGTGTTTTCGGAATAATGTGATCGGCATTTATATGTTTCTTTGGATGTAAGACAATGGAATTTGTGACGCGGTGATTTGAAGATGTAGAGGTTTACATTTCCAATTCAGAATACTTTATTTGCTTCAGTTGAAACGTTATCAGTAACCTGTATGCAGCACATGTTACGAAAATAAAACTCTAAATAGTGCAAAAAAGATATATATTGCTATATTAAATGGAAATTTTAGAGAAGAAAATAAGCTAACTTTGAGGGAATAGTATTTTTTGTCGAATATGCATCAATTTCATGCAGTACAACTATATTATTATATAAGTTAATATTACTATATATATGATTGAATGGGGAGATCTGTGCGAAACAATAAAACAAATTGAATCGTTAAATGCTGTTCATCATACCATAAATGGAAATAACGTTTCGTCTGTGAATTACAATAAAAATGAATAGCATAATCGTTTTTTAAAGTTTTAAAGATGCTTTAAAAGCTATTTAATTCCTCTTAAGTCTAACGAGTAATCTTATAGTCTTATCACATAGTCTAATTAGTGTTATCATTTGTTTCATTGCCGCCCATCTTGTCTAGTAGTCAGTGTGCCTGACTGCGGATAAAGAGGTCCTGGGTTCGAATCCCGGTTCGGGCGTAGATGTACTTTCTCTCTCTATCTATCCTGTCTTTGTCCTTTCCTTGTATGAATGAGGAGTAAATGATTGCCTACCCTATAAACGGGTCCCTATGGAATGTGTGTACTGAAGAAGTCGGACTCCACACCAAATATGGTTCAGTTGGAAAAGTGGAGCAGCACCCCATGTTGCCTGCCTAGCTGGTACACGACAACAACAACAACATTTGTTTCATTCATCACAGAAACAAAGAGTAACTGAATGATTACTGTTACAGTATTCAGTTTAGCATTTCGTGGGTTAGATTCCTTAATCTAGCATGGATGATAATCTGTTCAACTCATCGCGTTATATATTAAAAATTGCCATAGAGCGACAATTAAAATAACGAAAAAAATTTTAAAGTAGTAATCCATTAATGTTTTAAAAATATTTTTTCGCTATAAATTATATTAATTAATTATAAATTAGCAAACATCTCATATAAATCAGGCAATAAAGCTAAGGAGGAAGAATTTTTCAAAAAAGAATTCGTGACTTTAAGTTTTTTCTTACCTTATTTCTTAAATTAACATCTTCACAGATGGGTGAAAAAGAGAAAAAAAATGTGTATAATATTTTATAATTTCTGCAGGGAAAAGAAATCTGTTAAAATTCGTCATCGTCTAAAATAAATAATCTCCTAAAACAAAAATACTTTCTAAAATTTAGGAGTCTGATTATAAATATGGAATAAATTTGTCATTATTAATAGTTGTCAGATAGTCATGTTTCATTTGTATTTTCTCTACAGATATATTTATAGAAGAACTTGATTTCAATTAGCAGCTAAATAAATTATTTGACATTTCTGTTATGCGAATCCCAGCGGCTGAGAAAATAAAGACTTTCCCACATATTCTGCGGCAATATTTCTAGAAGTTTACAAAAATATCTTCCCTCCCTCTATGTTCTGTCAAGTGGAAAATTTTTAAAATAGAAATACAAAGGAAAAAACTTCTAAGAGAGTGATTGAACATTTTAAAAGAATGAAAATTAATTTCATAAATAATTGCCACCCAGATTTAATGGCGACGAAAACAAGCAATATATTTGACTGCGAAAGAAATGGATCAAGTTTCATAGTTTGCGTCAAAGACGTAAAAACATCTTAAAAATATATCAGCATTTCTCAAACGTTAAAAGCCTGCCGACATTTCCAACTTATGACCTCATAAAGCTTTGCCACCATAAAGCAATCTTTACGCGCGTAATGTCACAGAAGTGTAAAAGTTGGGAAACAGTCAACATTAAGCATTTACTTTGATGCCTTTATTTGAAAAGTTGTTGATGCAAGCGCCATCTGACGTTGAATGTGATGACTGATTCAAACTGTAAATAAATATGGACATTAACGCGTTGTTTAGTTTATTTGAAAAACGAAGATGGATATGTGTTACGTCATAAAAAATAAATTATAGCTTTAAGAAAATAAATTCAAAGCTTAGACAGCTGAATGAATGACTTGTTGAAAATTTAATGGTTTTTTAATGGAGTTTTATGTAACATCTTCTGTATATCTTAACATCTCATATTCATAGCACACTTTCTTAGTATAAACAAATATGTATACTTAATATCAACAAATATACAATCATTTTCATCGTTTAAAAAATTGGGATTTATATAATTGTTTGCAAACTGTCTATTTTAGTTTTGTATCTTAACAAATATAGTGAAATATATTTAGGTGAGAAAAAGTTCCATGGCAAACTTAAAAGGAAAATTATTAAACAATTAATATTTTAAAGACATTTTTAGCAAATAATAATTTATCGACCTGAAAAAATATTACAGGTATTATTTAATGACAGTTGTTTATATATTATTCTTATATTCAAAGTTTTTTAAAGATGATATTCACTACATCAAAAAGATATTTTATTCAAATTTAGAATTAAGTTGAAGATAAATATAATATATGAAAGAGTAATGAAAAAAAGAATGCTTAGGAAGATAAATTTTTTTTTAGAATTCGATGGGGATTATTTATATAAATAGATGTTTATGATGAAATGGACGTAATATTTTGATTTTAAAGTATAACAAAAAACACTACTAAACACGTCACTTTTAAAATTAACTGATAGTTTTTTCTAATGTTAAATAAACAAGAAAAACATAGTAAAATAGTGTGAACAATAACAGCTTTATTGTGAGTGACTGTTTTTTAAGTCAATTGAAGCACTTAAGTTCTGTTTATAGCACTTCAAAAAAATCACATCAATTGAAAAACTATACAATTATAAATAGACCATGCTTTTTAATGTTAAGCAAGCTTTTTTATAACCATTAATATTGTCTTTGACATTTTTTCAATATTTTGTTTATGTAGTAAATATTTCCTAAGCCCGGTGTCTTAGTGCCAGTGTTTCACGCTTACTTCGATCCTCGGGTTAGGCAAGGTTGACTCAACCTTTCATCACTTCAGTGGATCGATAAACTGAGTACCAAGCATGTTTGGGAACTAAACACTGGAGGTTTCGCATTATGCTGTCCACCAAATCGGGACATATGCTTCACACCCCATGGTCTTCGGGCATGAAAACATTTATGGGCAGAGTAGGCCTTGGCCCACATGCGCTGTGGTACCATGGTGTTTAAATTATTCAGTAGACACATATATTCAGTAGAATATTGAATAGCAAAATTTCTATTTGCTATTCAATATTCTACTGAATATATGTGTCTGTGGAGCAGTTTTTATTTTTATTTATTTATATTGACACCGTGTAGGGGACAGCCTAACAACCAAAGGCCATTGTATGGCTTTTGACAAAAAATATGTCAATTGTCTTTTAGGATGACTTTTTATAGATAGTAGGTCGTATTTAAGTGTCTCAAAAAGGAAACTTTGGAAAACTCATAAGTATCCATTACAACAGACATGCATGCAGAAGAGCAACATCCATCTATCTTTAGTAGTGTCTGAGAGGGGCCACGGTGGCCTGGTTGGTAAGAGCGTCGTTCTCATTATTGAAAGATAGTGAGTTCGAATCATGTCTGAAAGAAGATCCGTCATGTCCGGCTGGTGCACGTTAAAACTGGTCGTGCTCGCAATGTTCTGCAAGTGAAATGATATTTATGGGGTGGCAGGCCAAGTATTGAAGATTGTCTGCTTGATCCCTGCTTCAGAATCATGAATACTCCCCCCCTCCGGCTGCTTCAATCTAACTGATAGAGTCCAACTCAGGGCAAAGTACAGGGAAGTATGCTGGTGCAACAACAGTGTATGAGACCAAAGCTGGGACCTTATGCACAGAAAAGTGCTGTCTTACCTCGAGGTCACTGTGAGTGCTTTGTAAATCAGCTTTGAATAATTCAGTGATTATTTCTTGCATTGCATTGGCATTAAGTTACACATTATGCTTTGGTATTTTTATATTGAGACTATTTTTTGTAAATCTGTTTCGTGATTATTCGATATACGTATTTAAAAATATAGAAATAATATGAACAAAAATGTTTCGTTTAGAAACAAATTCCAGAAAACTCATTGTTCAGTGGATTTTAAATGAAAGTATTTAAATAAGAAATATGTAGAAATTTAAAATTGATATGCTGTTAAACGAACAATGGAAGACAAAGATAATTTCAACTGCAAAATATTGTATAATACAAAATTTTGCAATTGCAGTATAATACAAAATTTTAAACAAGAATTATTTTAATGTTAAAGCAATAAAGTTACATTATTTTGTCCACCCAATAAATAGATAAATTTTATTCTATAAATTATTCGAAATTCTACATTGCTAATAAAAGTATTCAATTTTAAAAGCTAAATTAAAAATTTTCAGTCATATTAAGTTTAGTCAATCCAAACCATTTCAATATTTTCTAAGAAAATAAAAGTACTTACGGAGGCATATATATATATATATATATGTGTATATATATATTCCTTAATTTATAAGGGCAGAAGTATATAGTTATTATATATTATAAATTAAAATAATAATTTAAATTGACAACATTTTAAAAACTATTTATATAATAAAATGGCTTTTTAATGCGTTTAGAATATTTATTGCAATTGATTGTATTTTATCATAAATTACTAGATTAAAATTAAAAATTTAAGTTACACATAAGGACTTTAGAAAGTTGTGTGTCAATATACGAATAGTGAAATTTTTGCTTTTTAAAAATTATTGTTCCACTCATATACTCTAAAGAAAATTTTCCTATTTTTCAATGAAATTACTTTAACAATTTTATAGTATAATTACATCCAAAGTGAAAATATAACATTTAGAAAACATCGTGATCTAATTTTACATTCAGTAACATTTGAGGGTTTTAAAATATATTTGTAGCCAGTATAATAATATATACTTTAACTGTTGATACTTGAAAAAATTTAAGATTATATTACGTGGTTTAAAAAGAGGTCTTCCATATAATGTTAGAAATATGAGTGAAAGATACATCATCGAATATATGAATGAAATGAAATCTCCCATTATATGAAATGAGGAATACCTTTACATCAATTCTTTTATTATAATATAATGAAATACCATTTCTAATATTATTCGACTTTTCAAAGCATTTAAGACTCATTTCATAAGAATGAATGTAAATAGTCCAATGTAAATCAAAATGTTTGAATGTATTTATCTCAAATTTAAATTGATTTCATCTAATCTTCGGTCATCATACACAAAATGAATGTTTTCCTGCAAATTAAATGTGACTTTAATCCTTTCCATTTCGAGCCACTGCTGTTCAAACTGCTTTGCAAGGAAAGTTAATCAAAAGGAACCGTAAGCAAAAATGCGTCTTTGCTCTAGAGCTTTGTGTGACGTAGAAAACTACTGGAGGCTTCCTTCTGTGTGCGCGCGGAGAGGAGATTAGGATAAATGCGTGGCCATAAAAAAAGCTGCCTTTACGCTTATCGCTCTGCAACATTCTTCTTACTGGAATCACAGCTTTTCCCTCACCAGGCAGTTTTCTCACACTTAATGTTTTATCTTTCAAAAATATACCCAAAGAAAAAGTGGTATACTGCCGTCGTTATATTAACTGGCCAACAAACACGAGCATAAAACCATTTTAAGAGGCGGTTTGCATGATTATTTTCGAAGTCAACATTTTTCATTTACTTTCACAGCTACTAAAAAGACATGACTTCTTATTGGTAGGTATTTTTTAATCACCTATTTATTTGATAAATAACTTTGTGTGCTTAAAAATATAAAAATATTTGAAAATTTAAGGAAAAAAGTTAAAATTAGTATATTGATTTATATGGATAAAATATAACGCATTACAAGATCAGTCTATAACACTATATATATACACACACACAATTTATATATGTGTTACAGGTAAATAATTGGGCATTGTTTATAATGCCTGGGCAATTTAAAAAGTGCCCAAATGGATATGACCAAATGATAAATTATGTTGCAAAGATTACATTGCCCGGTCATTATGTATAATGCTAAAAGTCAAGTGGGCAATTTAAAAATCATTTTTATTCATATTTCTTATAAAAAAAATAACAAATTTTTTCATACCTAACTGACAAAGTAACAAAAAACTGAAAATGAATGCTCATTGGCCAGCCAGAATCACACCACACGCACGTGGTAGTCCCATTGCTGTCAATTAATCAAAGTGCCCAAAGAAATAATAGCTGTATTTATAATGATTGGTCAATGTGAGAAATTATTTAAAGTAATTCAAATTTATCAAATTGCCTAATTTTAATGGTCATTATTCATAATAACCAAGCATTATGAATACTGACCTAAATAATTATATATTGCCAGTAACATATACATAAGAATTTTGATAAAAATGAAATAGGCGAATTTTACCGTTAAATTGATGAAATAGAGCACTTCAATAATAAAAAGAACAAAAGTTGTTCACCACACTAATTTATGCTTTATATAAGCAATTTTGATACTGCAAGTTGCTTATTATGCAGTTAATAACAACAATATTAGAAATTTTTTGAAAACATAGTATTTTTAAATTAAAAGATATAAATAAATTGCTAATATTTCTATTAAACTAAATAAAGTATACTTACAGATTAAAATTTCTTTTTTAGCTTTAAAATAAGAAGAATTTTGTTGCTGAGATAAGCAAATCGATGAAAAAGAAAAAAATTCATAGTATTTATCAGAGCAGAATTTAAGGTGTAAAAATGCATTTATCACACTAAAACACACACGGTATGAAAACTTCTGAAGAATTATAATAACGTATTTTTAAATGATACATGGAAAACATTATGTAAAAAGCATGGATTAGTTAAATATAACTCTGCCCGCAGAAGATCCACTATTTCATGGTATAAAAATCAGTCGAAAAAGGAATTGGTTACAAAATTCAAAAATTATTGCTAGTACTTCATAAGCTGATTTATTTTCTCAAAGATACTTAGTGAATAAATTCATTATTTAACTATGCAATTATAACCAAGTTTGATTATTAACGCATTAAGACGAAGATCATTCTCATCTTTTTAAAAATACCAACTCTGTTTGGAAAATGCTTATAAATATATCAGATTTATCTTATAAAACTCTTATTCTAAACTTGTGCAACTTTTGTCTGAATAAATTACCGATAAAGGTATTCACAAAGAACAAACAGGCGCGATATTCCTACCAAAACTAATTAGTTTAGATAGACTATGCATTTTTAATGAGATTATGGATCAACATAAAAGGTTCAATCAAACATTAAAGTTTAAAGTTAGAGTAATTTTTCTCAAAAAATTAAACTTTCGATTTATTAAATATTTACATCGTGAGGGATTGCTCTTTAGTGGTAAATTTTTATAATTGAAAACTAATTTAAAAATGTCTTGCTAATATAAATATTTAATTAATTTTTATAATTTTTTGTTTTTTATTCAACAATTTAATTTATTTCTGAAATTCAGTCACTGATTTGTCACCAAATTTTAGTTATAAATTGTAAAATGAAATAATTTCTTGTAACAGAGTTTAATCTTTTTTAAAAAAAAGAGCTCTTAATATAATAGCAAAATGTCTAACATTTGTTAGAGTTCTTATACTGACATTTAAAATTTTCACCCTTTTATCATAATAAAAAGGAGAATATTTTGAACATAATTAAAATAATTTCTTAAAAAAGTAGTACAATTTATTATTACGTTAGGTGTTAGTAAAAGATCATACAAATGACTGCAAATTTAAAACATTAAGATTAGATAACTTGACAGATTATAATTCCTACATTAAAATTTTTTACATTTTAAAATATCTCGAGATTCAAAATCGAAATGTTCTGCATATACAAGATTGTAAGAGATAGCGAGAAAAATAACTGAGAAAAACTCTTAATTGATGGTTTTTAAACTGCACTAAATTACCAGGTGTATGCAAATGAAATGAGACAATTGTTTAAAAAAAGACCCAATAAATTTGCAAAAAGTGTTAATATTTCTTTATTTGAAAAAATATCCATCGCTAACTACATATTTTCCCCATCTTTCGGATGATTTCTGAATACCACACCAAAAAAATGATCGGTCCTTTGAGGCCAGCCAGTCATGAAGCCAAGATTTGTCTATTTCGTAAGAAGTGGAGCGCTGGTCAGCCAATGCAAGTTCCAATGATGCAAATAGGCGGTAATCAGAAGGAGACAAGTCTGGAGAATAAGCCGCATGCGCTTAAGGGCTCCCATCCGAGTGCCTTAACGATGTCCTTGTTCGGTTTAGCACGGTGGTTAGGTGCGTTGTCATCAAGGAAAACCACTTTGAGCTGCCGTTTCTTGTATTGCTAGCGTTTTTCGAGTATAGCATCGTTCAAATCAAGTAATTGCTGTTTGTAGCGATTAGTATTAACGGTTTCGCCGGGTTTGAGAAACTTATAATAGATTGGCCCCTGCTGGTCGCAGAAAATACAATGCATTATCTTGCTGCCGAAGCGATTCGGCCTTGCATTCGATTTGGACGGATGTCTGGGGTCAACATGTGATGGATTACGCTTGGGATTTTCAAAATAAATCAATTTTCCGTCTCCAGTCACAAAACTAAGGAGATATGACTTGCGTTTCTAGCGGACAAGCAACATTTCGAACATGATTTTTCTGTTACTGACGGTCCGTTAGCTTGTGTGTTACCTGTCTACCGACCTTTATTGTCTTGCCCATTGCTTTGAAAAGACGGGAAACAGTGCTCTGGTCAACATTCAGTTTTTCTGCAAGATATTCTTGCGTTTGGCCCTCATCTTCATCGATTAATGCTTACAATTCTGCATCTTCAAATGTTTTTGCTGGTCTGGCACTCTTTTCGTTTCTCACATCGAAATAACCATTTTGAAACTTTTCAAACCACCTGTAGCACTGCGCATGGCTCAGAGCATTGCCATCCTATGCTTCTACAAGCATTTGATGCGATTCGGCAGTATTTTCCTTCAGATTGTAACAAAAAATTAACGCTGTGTGCTTAGAAGGCATAAAATTCGACATTTTCAACACAGTAAAAAAATGCTTGCTGAAGCTCGTCCAAATGTAAACTAAACGTGAGTATCAAAGGTCAAATTATAAAAAATCACGTGTCACGGTTTCGTAATGTTTGTATACATGCGTGGCGACATCTGTTAGCAATCGTCTCATTTGATATGCATACGCCTGATATGATTTTAAAATATATCAGGAAAAATAAAAAGTCAAAATGCTTGCAATGAAATTAAATTGGGAAAGTTAAAAAAGTTTAAGTAAATAAATTTAAAATAGAGAATTAAAATATTGGACAAACATTCGCATATAATATATATATATATAAATATATATATATATATATATATATATATATATATATATATATATATATATATATATATATATATATATATATATATATATATAACAAATTAAGAGGGGTGATTGTATCTATCCAGACAAGCAATAATAACATAGGAACATAGGGTCGCATTCCACTATCAGTGGCAGAAAAAAGGAATTCCCACTTGACAGTGCTTGCCCTACCCTAACAACAGTGTTGGGTAAGTGAATGAATAATACCAAAAGTTTCATAATCCTATTATTGTTTAGAGAAATTCTCACAGTAAATGCTCAAAATGCCACCCATGTGTGTCGTTGCACAGTTGACGCCGGTGAATAAACGACTGGCGCATCCTCACGAAGATTTCTGGTGCCGTATTAATTTTGTTGTAAGACCAAACGTGTTGATTACGTTTTTAAAGGACAATGGCTACTCTGATTGTCATTTTTCAGTAACCAATAAGATCAAAATGCTGCTTCTTCTCTTCGGAAATTTGCATACGGTAAATTCGTGATAGACTCTTGATGTGTTTCTGCTTTTTTCTTTTTTGCCTCTCAAAGTGGAATGCGACCCTCTGTTCCTATGTAATTATTACTTGTCTGGATGGGTACTATCACCCCTTTTAATTTGTAAAAACAATTTAGAATCACCTTGTATATATATATATATATATATATATATATATATATATATATATATATATATATATATATATATACAGAGAGAGGGAGGGAGAGATTTATGCTTGAGTGGTAAAGTTTTAATACATACAAAAACAAGTAATTAAACCCATCAAGCATAAGTTAATAATATTTTCCATTTTATCAAGTTCCTTTGAATCATTTATAAATTCTTGTGCATTCAATATCTTATGAAATTTATAATGAATATTCAATGTAATAATATTGTAATTAATGTAACAATATTCAATGAACATTAAATTTAGGATTTCTCTTAATATCATTCACATTTTTCGTTCTAGAATTTTTATACTACTTACATTTCACTACAATTAAATTTTGATTGAATTACACGCATTTCGTTTTATTAGCTTGAAAACCATCATATTTATGACTGAGACAGTTTAAATAATTAAATTTAAATTAAATAACATATTAAGGCTAAATCTGATACACAGTTGGAGTTTAAATTCGAATCAGAGTTAGTTATTAATTTAAAGTTCATAAATGATGTGTGTATATTAAATTCTTCTGTTTCATATAAGTAATACATGAATGTGTTTACAAAAATATTCAAACTTAGTTTACAACAAAATGTTAACAAAATATATGTATTTCTTAAATTTAATTTTTACTAATAATAATTTTTATAGTCTTCAGAATAAAAAAATAACAGACTGTTTTAAAATTTAAGGAGGATTTCTGCAAAAAAGATGAGAATAAATATAAAGAGATAAGAAATTTTCTTGGTCACAGCATTTTAAATTACATATCCTCATGTATGATTTCTAGCTTTAAATATTTTACATATAAAGAAAAAATGATGATAAACTTTCTCTCTTATTTTACTTCTTAATGATCATATTGAGATAAAATGAATTGTTGAAATAACAATTATTAAAGTTATAGACACATATCAACAATAAAATAAAGATTAAAAATTATTGGTTAAAAATTCAAATCTCCTTGAACATAGTCAAAAAACTAGTTTTATGACAGCAAAAAATTAAACTATGAAACGACTGGAGAATAAAGAATTATTTAATGATCACAAACACAATTGAAATATTTCAAGGAAAGGATTTTTGTCTTTAACCGTAGATCGAAAACATATTTTAACAAATATTAGATTCTAGAAATATAATGTATTTCCTTATTCTTAATGCTTTCTTCGTAGACGTGATATAACTTTTCTGAAATAAATATTCAGTTAATTTCTAATTTTTAGGTTTTGATCATTTTATTTTTATATATCAAATTTACTGCACATATAAATTTGATATATATTTTATACATCAAATTTATGTGATATTGTAAGAAAAATAAATAGATATTGTTTTTAAAAATTTATTATAAAACCTTAATATATTTTACTGTAAATGCATATATATGTAACATCTTCATTGATTCTGAAACTAAAACACTGAGCTTATAAAAGGTCAAATTAAATTTAAAGGAAAAACTTGAACACAATTTTCGAGGAACAAAATAACTGTCTAAAAGCTTTAAGAATATACCTTCGGAATTACGTCTTAAATAACGAAACTGTACTATTTCTTAAAGGAATCACTTCCATGGGGCCCATTTAAAATAAAAAAATGGGGATGAATAAAAGAAATGAATTATTCTTTTCTATTTTCTGCACTTCCAATCTTTTTTAAACATCTCAGTTTTTTTTACATCGAGAAAGATCAAATGTATACACAATTCTCCGCATTATTTTAACTCTTTGCTCATTAATTTTTTATGATACGTTTTATTATGGAAATAAGTAAGCTATTTTAAGTTGACATTTTTTATTTAAATATGCAGTGGTTTGTAATATTCTATATATTTATTTGTACAAACAGAATATCTGCATTTTTACCTTTAATTTTTTTAAATTTAGAAAATACAATCTTTTAAGAACTATATCATTTGTTATGCATTAAGCCCTTATTAAGCATTAGAAATTATGCATGTATAACTTACACACAAACTTAATTTTGATATTAAATTATTGAAATAACAAGAAAAAAATTTTAATAGAAAAAGTAATCATTTTGAAGTATTATATCTCAATGATTATTTAAAGTTTTACTATTAAGATCAGATATTCTGAAAAATAACAGTGGAACATATTTATATACATGTTCTGTCACTACATTTAAGCAAGCATATGTTTGTTGATTTCAAGTTAAAGAAAAAAAATTAGTATTCGTCAATTATAGACACCATATCCTGAAAATTTCTTTCCAAAGTCATCTTCTCTTATATTGGTGATATGCTGTAAAATTAATTTACTAAATAAGGGAATAAAATCTTAAGTGCAAAATAAACTTAATTTAAACATAAGAGTTAACATAACGTTATTGTATATAAAGTAATTGAAATATAGTTCAATTTCTATTGTAAAGGGAATAAAATGACTAATTTAATAAATAACCAAAAATTAAAATAAACATCATTTACTTTCAAAAACAACAAATGGTGTTTGTAGAAATTTAGCTTAATTGGTACATTGGGATTGGGATTTTTGGGATTTTGATTTCATAATATCATTGTCTGTGGCGTATATATATATATTTACCATGTAAAAATGGTGTATTTAGGGAGTACAGTCAAGTACCATCATACTCTCGAACAAGCTCCAATGAACGATATTTGCAGTTACACATACGAAGGAATGGAATCGCAATTCCATTTGAATTCAGATCCTCTCGCGCTATGAGACCCTAAAAGATAGTGTTAAAGGTGCAGAGAAGGCTTTTTGGTGGTGATTTTGTACTCAAGATAATTAATCATGGATGTCCTGATCACGTCATGATATTGGTGGAAATTGAAACGTCAACATGTCCATTGAAAAGCTGGTCAATAAATAGTTGATTTCTTTACAGCAGAATCCTGACTTTGCCTTCTATGCGAAAGTTGGTGTTCTTTGGTTTGGAGAGAACTTAGAATCCGTTATTATACAATATACATCTTGAAAGAGAATCATACAGATCAATGAGTGTCTCAGTTTAAAGTGAAATTTTTTTCAGTGGATGCACCAACCTTTAGGTCTTCTCATTGGAAATTTTGACCTCTATACACTTATAGAGATTACAATCCTTAGTATTCATGTGTGTTCTTTTGCAGTGCCTATACTTTGGTTAGAAGAAGAAAATGCTGCAACATACATACAAAGTGGTGCAGATGAGCCCCGGAATGTACCATTAGGTTAACGGGTTCGAAATACTCGCCCATCACCAAGTAACATGTAATTTTGAACTACGGTCAAGTGATGAGGTCTCACCTGAGATGGTACCCTACTCTCCACATGCACGCCCCACCAGCATACATACATAACTGTGTGGGGAGACCCCAGATAGTACCTTAAGGTTAACGGGTGCCGTCTTCCCAACATCTAGTATGCTCCACACCTCTACGAGGTCCGTGAGGGCGCCACCATCGTGGCATTTAACAAGGCAAAGAAATTGTGCTTACAAATTGGTTGCAAGGATTTACAAAACATTTTAAGGGGCTTTAAGCCCTGTTGAACATCAGGCAATAGCATTAAGAATTTTCTCCGATTTAAAAATAAAATATAACATCATGACACATACAACAAACAATGCAGAAACAATTTACAATCAATGAAAAGACAGTTAACAATTTCTAGGGTAATAATGGCATTAAAAACATTATATACATTTAAAGCAATATTATAAATAGTATGAACACTTAATTATGAAAAGAAAAAAAAATGGCATGATACGAAAGTTGATAACTATATACAGTCAGGCAGCTTATACAAGTTTAATAAGCACCTTAGCTTTTAAAAGCATTTTAGGTTCAAAAAAATTGTTTAAAAGGTTTCTAAGGTACTAAAAGGGAATAGGATTCAAAAAGTTTTTAAAGTCCTAAAGCGGGCTCATTATGTGCGAAAAGTGGAGGACTTTGGAATCGCATGTTAACGTGGACACGTCCCCAATCCACGAACCTCAAACAACCTAATGCGGGAGGGTTTGTGGTCACCCTCCAAACCACTGCTCGCGGCAAATGATGTTTCATTTCGCACTGCTACACTACAGAAGGCTCTCATTTTGGATGTTAAACTTGAACAGCAAATAAAACAGCACATGGAATGGCCAGCATGATCACCGAACATATTTGTCATGCTATAGTAAGATATTTAACTGACGATCTTTCACTGTGGACTCTAATAAAGAAAATTTCTCTTTATGAGATCACTGTCTCCTCTCTCTCTCTCTCTTCTTCCCATTCTGATAGACCACATATTTTACAATATCAGTCTTCACCATATTTGATTCTAAAAAGTATCATACTTTTTATTACAGATACTTTTCCCCTGCCAAACTGATGCATCCTACTTTTTCTTTAAATATATGTGTTATCTCTATAATACCATATTTATCTGATGATTTTTCACCGAATTCTGCAAGTAATTCTTTGAGTAATAGCTATTTTTTCCACATTTTCTTAATTTTTAATTTAATAATTGTCATTTATCAATATTGACGTATACAGTAGCATTCAGTGGTCACCTAAGTGCAGAATACAAAAGACTTTTAGTCTGTGCACAACATGAAAAGCTGAATAGGCATCGCCTGAACATATCTTGAGATGCTTGAATTTTGACTTGGAAGAGACTTTTCCAAAGCCCCTTATGTCTTTGGATTCCCTTGCTATTTATGGACTTGTGGAGTTGGTCTAGTATTTGAATTGGACCATCTTTAATTGGCAACCACAACATCATAATAGCTTTTCGGTTATACATGAGGAAATATTTCCTATATAATTGAGAGAATAAGATTCTAGTTTGCACAATTCAAGAATTGTATTGTACTGTGGAGATTTCTGCAGATTCTCTCTCCACTGGATCCAAATAACATAAAAATAACAAATGCTTTTTGTTTTTAATTTATATCACTTTATTTTAGGAAATATATCATCTGTTATGTCAGCTGTTTCCTAACATAAAATGGAATATCTTGAAAAATTATGTAAAAGTCACAAGAATTCAAATCATGACAGAATACATACAAATGTTAGAAAAATGTATTTGTTTTATCAAAATATAAGTTTAGTTATCATTTTTATTCAAATTTACAGGATTAATTAAATTTAATTTCAATTGTTTGATAAAATATTTTAAATTATAAAAAACTTTCTGTTCATCTAAAATAATAAAATAATATAAAAATATTTAATTAAAAAATAATTTCTAGTAAACTTTATTAACTTATTTAAAATTCAATTTTTTTCTAATAATCTGGGATTTTTGTGTTCATAATTTTTTTCAAGCTATTTTGTAAATTATTTCAAACAAGAACATACCTATATTTTTAAAAATAATGTAAAAGAGTTAGTTTCTGTAAACTTAGGTCATTATTTAGATTTTTTTCTTTTAAAAAATGATTTACAAATGAAAATCAAACTATTCTTTTTTGACACACTATTTGGAAATCTAATTAAAAATAGTTCATTAAATAGACGAAAAGAAAGCTCTTACAGTTTCTTAAAACACTTTAGCTTTATTATATTATATCTGTTATACATTATTATATGTGATTATATCTGTTATATGTGAGCATATCTTTATCTGTTAAGTTATACCATTGAATATTTTTAAATGTTTAATAAGTGTTATACATCAGACTAATTTAATTTTACTAAAACTTATTATTTTAAGATACAAAAATATTATTAAATCGTTTAACAAGCGCTTCTTATCCTAAACATAAATTACGATTTTTATTCTTACCCTTAAATTAATTTTAAAAAAATTCTGACAATGTTCACAAAAGCATTAAAAATTTCAATTACTTACATATTTTATTTTTCAGTTTTCAATACATAAATTAACTGTCAAAATAAATAATATGACAATTTTATTTTTAAAAGAAGATATTGCATTGCTTCATACAGAAAACTATTTTAAAGAAAAACTTTTTTTCCTCTTTCTTTCTTTGCGAAAAATTATCTTTTAGAGTATATCATAAATGCTTGGCGTTAAAACATGATCTTGGAAATCCAAAAATTATTCATATAATAAAGTAATATTTATATTTTTTAATGATTTTATTACAATATATATTAAAAAATTTTATTTTTGAATAAGAATGTGTATGAATATTGCATTAATTTCCAATAAATATTCTAATATTTTTTTAAGTTTATGATGGATATATTTTATGTACTTTCCATTAATTTGATTTAGAAAATTTTATTTTAATAAAATTATAAAATTTTTGCATCCGTAAGATCTGTTAAATTAAATTTAAATGAGGAATAATACAATGAGAGAATTGAATTTACATTTACTCAATAGAATTATCTATTCATACTTCACTTGCGGATTTGTACATTTGTTTGTGACAAAAAATTCTGGTCAATTTCTTGTCTATTCCTCTACTTTATAATTTAAATTTCTTATTAAGTAGTTTAACGGAGTCATTGTTTGTTATATATTTCAACATTATAAAGGAAGTTATATTAATGAAGTTGACAAAAGATATGATATTTAGTAAATACATTGAAACAATTTATTATCAGATATTTTCACGATTTTGAATCATTTTAAATGTATTGTCTTCTAAACAAATTTTAAACTATTAAAATTCTACCACACTTTTTATTGGCTATTTCTTAAGGATATAACTTTATAACCAAAAATTAAATGAAAGGCAAAGCAATTTTTGGTTTTTTATTTAAACAAAATACAGAAAAATTATAAAAAAAGTATTAAAAATGTATAGCTAAAAGGCAACAGACAAATAAATTAACTTATAAATGGAAATTGACATTTAGTGGGGAGAAATGATAATAATTTATTTGAACTAAAAAATACTGCAAATTAGAAAAATCTTTTTCTCCCTCACAATTTATCCTTTAATGTTACTTTACGAATAAAAATGTACAATAGGGGGAAACCAGAGCTGAAAATTATTAAATTTTGTAAAAGATTCTTGGTAATTTATTTTAAATATCCGGAGGAGAAAAATAATAAATATTAGCATAATATAAACTCTTGAATAAAAATAAACGTTTTTAAATTTCTGTTATCTAAAACGAAATAAACCTAGTTCTATAAAGATGTCATTTATTTTAAAAAGTACTTATTGTTTAAATATATATAAACATATAAGATTTTAGTTTAAAATAATATAAATATATTAAATAAGTGCAAAAATATGGAGTTGATAATTCAATTTAGTTTCATATTTTAATTTTTGAAAATATCTCCTCCAATTTTATATGATAAGCATGTTTAGTAAATCGAAGATAATTTTGTTCAGAAAAAAAAAGTGTTTACATAATCGTATTAAAAAATTTTAACTTAAATTTTCCTTAACGGTGTTTTTTCTATATCATTGGAAAATTTGAAGCCTTATTAGTTACAAAATGTGATGCAATAGTTTTTTTTTTTTTTTTTTTTTTTTAATTTTTCTAATATTTCTTCTAACTCATGTCATGTTGCAATTTGAATTGATGTTTGTTGGCAAGAAGATGGATGAGACCAGCTTCAGAAAAATGTCAAAATATCTATTAATGTGTCCGTTAGTAAAGTAATTAATTTAAGTTTTAACTAAGTATTAAGAATAAGTAAAATTTTTACTATGTATAAGTTATAGCAAGCAATATTTGTATTATTATTGTTAGAAAAAAATAACATTTTCAAATTTCGTAGAACTTTTAAATTGATGCATTTTTTATATCATTTTATTTATTAAATTGTTTTTTTCTAATTAATATGAATGGTGCATAAATATTTAATACTAGCTCGTTCCTTGATTAAAGTAAAATATGGCAAAATACAAATATAAAAGTGAATGATTTAACAATATAAAAAAGAGAAAAGCGAAACGTAAAGTTTGGAATACTTTTTAAATTTTTAATGCATACATATTATATTGAATTTATTTCCTATTTTTATGCCAAAATATTAATCAAACATAGTTTTCATCAAAATTTCTTTAAAATTCTTAAAATTGCTTAAAATTTTTAAATCATTTATTCTAATTTTAGTAAGAATTGCAAAAAAAAATATGATTGATATTTTTGAAAAAGATTTTTCATATACGAATGTGCCTTACGTAAAATATGTGCTTTATTTTATATAAGGATCATACGAATACAATAAATATGTAATACAAGAAACTTTATAAATAGGTCATGCGTATGAACCTTGTATAAAAGGAAATCAAATTTAACTAACATTAAAATGGAATTTTTTACTAAAATAAAATTTTAATTTTGATAAATATCTGCAAATATTTACACACCTATGCATCGTTAATAAGTTATAATTTTTATAGGTATGCAGCCTTATTTTTAAGTATTAAAATTCATTAGTAATGAATAAAAATAATTTGATTGAATAAGCAGTTCAAGATAAAATCAAAATTAAATAACTAAGAAAAATCAAATTGTGTGAAAATTTACTCATAACAGTTTATGTAAAAATATTTCTAATAAAGAATTTTTTTCAAAAAAAAATTCTTCAAATATTTATTCTGCACTGCTTTACTTATGGACGAAAAAAATTTTTTTTAATTAAGTGTATCTCATTATGAGCAAATTCCTTTCCTAGTTGAACAGACATTTCAGATAAGATATCATTTTGTAATAGCATGACATCAAATATCCTTGCTCAGTAGTTTTTCTTTGTTCTCTGAAAACTAAGGGTGGCAAATTCTTCGGAAAAATGTCATTGAATGCCAGTTTCAAAAATACAATCGATCATCACTTGTCGGAACACAGAATCTAGCAAACATCGATCATTTTTTTGATCGATTATCGCCAGCTTTGACTGCCCCATTTTTATTTCTCATGAGATATTTAAATTAAAACTTTTAATTCTTTTGATGTCACACAATATTTTATTGGTTTATAGTTTTGCAAATTTTATAATTGATAAAATAAAAAAAACAAATAATCAATTTTCTATGAATTACGATCGTGATAATGTACATAATATAATATAAATAAATAATACATATTCTAATACATTTTCGCTTTAAAAATATTCATGCCCATTGGTATACTTTTACGGTATAATAAATATTACAGTAATAAAATGTATAACAAGTAAGAACAATAATTTTCTTCAAAGTGAGTAGATTTTTAATACCTTTTTGGATCAAGATTTATGAAAACTTTTATGCACAATTTTCCCTAATTCAAAATTTAGTAAATTTCATTTTAATTGTAACTAAGTTAATTTTAAATGCTGATTTCGAAAAGCATTGGAAAATTCTATAATCTACATAGGTGACAACAACGGAGTTTTCATATTTCTGAGTATAATCTTTTTATGTACTTTAAAAATTATTTTTCATTAAAGTTGCATCAAAATTTTAAATTACTGTACGATACAATTGAGTTTTGCCACATATATGGCAGTGGAAAATTTAATTAAATATAAAATTATTAAATAATAGGTTATTTGTAAGTGGTTTAAAAATTTTTTCAATAAGGAGCATTCATACAACTTATGCTCTCTTATCGAGATTAACTCTTTGAATAATTAAAACCACTCAAAGTAGAACATCTTACTTGGTTCATAATATCAGATCTAAATTTCTGAAATTAACTCTTTAAAATCCTTAGAAAAATTTAAACTCACAATTCAATGTAAGAATGAAGAAATATTTTCTCTCATTGTTCAGTAAATGCCTAACCAAAGTGAGAACAAAAAGTTTTGAGTAATTGTTTTCAGAATTAAAGAAAATATTATTTAAAAAAATAATAATTTATATATACTTAAATTACGTATACTAGGTATGATTTGAAATCAAGATAATAATGCAAACATGATCACATAAGCTCAACATAGATAGGGGTACATGCATTAAATTCAAATGCCACGTCTTTTAGGAAAAAAAGGAACTTAGAAGAGAGTTCTTAATTAATTAGTAGATATAAACAGCTTCTTCTTTTTTCGATATAGAAATGATATAAGCTGAAGAAGAATGATTAAAATTCCTTTGTTAATTTTGAGAAGTTTAACAATGCATACAGATTATTGGAAAATATCATTTTCTATTTGTTGCTCTTAAATATATCAATGTTTAGAGTATCGAAAATGAATATCAAAATAATATATGCATGTTTTATGCAGTAAAATGAGATGATAAAAATAAAAAAATCCATTCTGTTTTAGAAAAGTCATCCGTCAATCTGTTGTCACTGAATAAGCTCATTCATTACGTGGATTATAGAAATCTTATTGCGACGGACATGATACTAACTGTAATAATTCTATTTTAAAATGACTTTCCATAGAATTAAAGCTACAAATACTAGTCTAAAAGCTAATTTAAAAAAATACATTTTTTTCCTTTATTAAAAATCAAATAACCCCATTAAGTTTCATCATTTTGGCAAAATAAGACTTAACAAATTTTTATTTTGGCTGATGGAAACCTACTTTACATGTAATGCTTTTTCGATTTTTTTTATTTTAACAAATTTATCATATGGTAGAATGAAATAACCACTTCTCTTTAATAATATACTAAGTTGCATTCTTTTACGGTTTAAAAATTATTAAAGAGAATATTAAAGAAAGCTAAATAGCACAATAAGGAATTTTCATTCATTTTTTTCTAAACATTTTTAAGAATTCGAGTGGGCGTTATTATATATCACTAAATTATATATTAAGGTATCATTTTCAGAGCAAAACGATCGAGCGATAAATGGTTATGATACATAGAAAAAATCTCTTAGCAAAGAAGTATTATAAAATCTCCCATTCGAATCTTTTGAACTAAATCTGCTCTTTTTCAAACATAATAATATCAAGGAAGATCTTAAAATTTGAAGTCTTGTGATATACAATTCCATCCAACTAAAATAAAAATAAATTTTTATGTTTTACAGATACGTATAAGTTGAAAAATAAAAACATTTTTTTCATATATAATGTACTTATTATATATATAAAACAGTTATAAGTGTATTACAAGCGATAACCAAACTTGCAAATATGTGTAAAAAATAATCTATGTGTTTACAAATAACTCAGATTACAAATTTAACACACACACACACATACATATATCTATATCTATCTATCTATCTATCTATCTATCTATATATATATATATATATATATATATATATATATATATATATATATATATATATATATATATATATATATATATATATATATATATATATATATACTAGTAAGGCAAAATTTAAAAATCCCTTATAATATACAATAAAAAGAATTGGAGGAAAGTATAGGGACCACGTCTTCATCAGGAGGGAGATGATTCTTTATGCAAATTAAACACTCTTATCTGACATTCACGAATGACATATGTTTAAAGATTTTCAAGGAATTCCCCGAAGAGTGTTTGTCTTAAAAGAAAGAAGCGTAAAGATACTTATTTCAAAAATTAAAGCAAGTATTTATTTCAGAAATTATATATGTATATATACATATTTTAGCGGTTCCAAGTCTCGTTTCTGGTAGAAATACCACTACTATTACACTTGGTAGATGTGTCCTGTATTACATTCTTTTTTGTATGGTATTATTTGGTATTGTATTTTTAGTATTGTATATATTGCATTAAAGTGTATTTATTATGTTATTTTATATTATAAATCAAGAGACAAAATAGCATAAATATAAATCAATTCAGAAGCAAAAAAGAATATAAAAATACAAAAATATGGAATTATATTTGACTACCGAACCACCGATCCAGCGCAAAAGCAGTTAAGGAAAGATTCTTAAATCTTTTACTCGTTGCATGTCAGTAACGAGTGTTTGCATTCTCACAGTTGACCATATCCCCCTAAAGAAGACACTAAGCTTCTTATTATTTTTTCATATTTTGCTCCTAAATCCAATTTCTTTATATTTCAAATTATCTTATATATATATATATATATATATATTAAAATTAATCTGAACAATAATAATGTGAATCAAGATGAATTATATATATCATTACAGAAATGCGATGGGAAGTAATAAGTTAATATATATTACGTTATGACATAATGACATATTAACAGTCTTATGAACATTTTTGTCAGTCAAATAATTTTACTATTGCATCAAAATGATATTTCGTTGAAAATTTATGGGAATATAATGTTACTTTTCAAATTTACTGCTTGGCATTTTTCATTACGTTTTGCATAGTTAAAAAGCCAATGAAAAAAAATTAAAAATTTCAAAGCTTACTCCATTTATAGAAATTTGAAACCCTTTAAAAAATATAAAGATTGTTCCGAGTTCTATAAATTGAAGATACTGTGCTTATGGGAGAAATTGGAAATTTAATTTCCAATTTCTGAAAAGGATAAATAAATGAAATGATATAAGTAAATCCATTTATATTAGTGTCATTTTATTTATTTTTCCTAGATTAAAATTTTAGAATTGTATAAACTATAAGATAATGTCCTTTTCTTTTAATGGAAATTTATCAAAGAGTAATTTAGATTAAAGTTATACATTAATATAATAATAAAATAACAGTAAAAATATTATGTAAAACGTATATAAATTAATTAATAGTAATATGTATATTACAATTATCATTTTAACCAAAAAATATTTATATCTGTATCTTTTGCGAAGGCTATTCAAAATCATAAATTTACAATCGAACATGCAGTCAATTTTAATCATTGCAAAATAAACTCTATTTAAATTATTCTTTTCAGTGCTACTTAAGTTATTCAAATAGTTTAAAATTTATATGATCTAGTTAAAACAGGGCAAAATTTATTCTTTTGTTTGTAGAATTACTATAAGTAAATACGATAAGTATTTGATACGATTTAAGAGTATTGTTATTTATAATCAAATCTATTTGTCTATAATATAGAACCGAGGAACATTTATTTGAGGGAATCGATTAAATCTGATTGAAAAATCTAGAATTATTAAAAGAATATTTATTACGACATAAAAAAATTCATTTTTTGTTTTAAATTGTATATTAATAAGCAGACTGTTTACTAATAGTGCTTCAAATATTTGAAAAATGTATGAAAACCTTCACAGATATCAACAAACTTTGTTACGGTATTTCAAATAAATAAGGAAAATTCTATGTTATGTGGCATGTGA